>JAQFZO010000405.1:0-25709 GCA_034695885.1 Geophilus flavus
ATTAGTCAGGCCAACTCGTCCCTCATCAATTTTCCGCTACTTAATCCACACTCCCCTTCCTTGTGCTCTTCTTCCCTTTTCCCAACCACTCCCTCCCACCTTTTCATCATTCCTAGATGCATTGTAGCAATGGATTTAATTAAACTGCTCAAAAGTATGTAGCAAACATTCTCCACACTCTTTTTGACGGGTGCATTTTATTATTACGGAATGTTGTTTGCCTTAAGAAGCGAGAGAGAGAGAGGGGGGGGACTGTGTTGTTGGGTGTGTATCGAGTGACCTTTCATTATGAAATGGACGAATGGGCCCCCTTTATGGCTGTAAACGAAAGGGGTCGGCAGGGATTCGGGTGCCTTATCAGGATGCACGGCTCATGTAACATTCCTCTAATCCGTGTTGCACTCATCTCGGTCAGCCACACCTCTCTTGCAACTGTGTGACGAGTGATTATCGTGACGTCATATACGCACATCCGAGTGTTGCTCGACCAGTCGGAAGGGGAGTGTGGATTAAGTAGCGGAAAATTGATGAGGGACGAGTTGGCCTGACTAATGGATTTCGAGTTGGATAAAGGGTTTTATTTTTATATTTTTTTTGTTTTTTATTTTTTCGTTTCCCCTACTTTTTTTTTTTGGGCTGTGTCGTAAACGCGGTCCGAGTTAAAGCCCTCACCTGTGTTTACGAGTGCGAGCACTTGAAAGGAGGGAATTGCTGTCGATCCATTGCCCAGGAGGAGGTTCCACCAGTTGATGTTGTGGCAAAGTGAAGGAGGGTTTCGTGAGTAAATTATCGCAGGTTGAAGGGCGTTCCAATAACGTTCATTGCGTGAGCGTTAGTGTGAATTATTGGCTCGGGTCGTTGGCTAATTAATGAGTACAATGATAGTGCTCTGCTAAGTTATGATGATGCAGATATGTGCGTGCAAACTTGTTCCTTTTTTTAAGGAAAAATTTTTTACTAATTAATTTTTGGTTTTTAATATATTTTTTTAATTTTTTTATTTTCAGATTTAATTTCATGTACACGTGATCTGGTTTTTCGAGTTTTTTTGCCCCATCGTCCGAAGTTTGATCATTTTGTTCAGTTCCATTTGGTTTGCTTGCGACACATCACGATAAAAGTAGGAAAAACTTTTTTTTAATTGAGTTTTATTCTTGAAGTCATCATTTGAAGATGTTTAAACGTTAGACTGAGAAATCTACGTCAGATTTCTTTTTTTCCTTTTTTTAAAAAATTTTTTTTTAATTTTTTAATTTTTTTGCTTTAACTTCATTTCATCTTATTTTAATTTTTTTTTTCTAAGTATCAAAGATGAAGATGAAATTGATGGTGAATGTGGAGGATGTTGGCGCATCATTCATTTTAATTAGCGAGGTCTTTTCTGTGTGTCACGTGACACAGTTTGCTGTCAACTTGATGGCGGCGTTAATTGCTTTGCAACGAGGTGGATTTGCAAACTACGTCCATGCGCCATGCCCATTCCCATCGTCTACATCTGCATCATCAACTTTATCTTCCTTTTTTCATACTACAAAAAATAAAAAACAAACCCAAAAAAACATTTAAACCTACGTCATAATTTTTCATTGTAATTAGAATGATTTTTATATTATAATAATCTCTTCTTATAACCTACCATTTTGTACACGTTTGGAAAATAATAAATAAAACGCATAAACATTGAATTTACCTAATTAATTTCAATGTATTTTTATTTAAAAAATATTTAAAAATACATTTTTATGTTTTATTTTTTATTTTTACGACTTTAATGACTCTGAGAATGGGGAAGACGTGCAAGATGGTGGGATTTTGGAAGCAAGAAGTCGTCATCATCATTATATTGAGCCCCGAGGTTGAGAAAAGGGGACGGAGGGAAAAAATTAAAGGGGATTTGCATATATATTGTCCAAGGTGGAATTTGCGGGTATGGCAATTATTTGAGAAAGCAAATTGAGAAGAAAAGATGATGGGGTGTGGGGAAAATCATATGCCACTTAGGAGGATTTCTTGAGGGTGTCGAGATGGAGAATTGGATTGGAATTCATGACATGCCATCGCGTGACCTCAGGGTGCGTAAGGGTGAGGCGCAATTGGCTTTTACTATGAGTTTATTACTCGTCGTGTGTAGTTAAAAGTCCCGGTATGGGTCAGCTTAAAAATAATAATAGTAAAAGTAAATAAAAAGAATTGGAAAAAATAAAAAAAATAAAAGAAGTGTTTTTCGGTTTTGTCATTTTTGCCCATCTAGAAGTCCGAATTCCATTGTGACCACTAGTTTACTGGGTGTGGAATAACAAGATGGTAGTCATGGTAACGGGCATTTTCTATTCTTTGCGTGACGTCAATATATGTGGGGGTGGGTGAGTGTGTGTAGTGTGTGACTCCATTGCATGGCTCGGAGGCGCAATAAAAAAAGATTGAGAAGCAAAGAAGAGGGATTTTTTTTTCTTCTGCTTCTTCTCCGCCTCTTCTTCTGCTACTAAAATTGACGCCATCTTGAAACTCGAGTCAAAAGCCCCGCCTGTTGGGCTTTTTCGCTGCACGGCTTCGCCGTAAATTCGAGTTGAAATTCGATTTCTTTTTATTTTGCATAATAATAATAATAAAAATGAAAAAAAAGATGGTGATTTGTATGAAAAATTACTAGCGTTAGGATTTTTATTAATTTAATTTCACAGTAACTGTATAACGGTTAAGTAAATTCTCTTATTCCTTTACACTCTAAAGTCTGGCATAATGATAATGAGAATAAATTTCGCTAATTGCACGCCGTGAAATATGGAGTTGTGCAAGCAAAGAAGAAGAGAGAGAGAGAGGGAAAGAGAGAAAGAAAGAAAAAATAAAAAAAGAGAAAAATCTCCATTTTCTTATCTCGCAGCGGGCAATTAGTTAGGGCTTGACTATCTCCTCTCGAGGGGAATGCGCATCATAATGAAAGAAGAAAAGGATAAGAATGTCTTAAAAGCCTACTTCACACGTTAAACCAAGTGGACGCTAAAGGAGCTTAAGTTTACTAAGGTTGAAATTAAGGTTTGAGTTGGAAGTGGGATGAAACCACACGTGCGGGCCAAATCCATTCTCATCCCTCGGCCAGCCTCTGCTCGAGCCAGATGGCCGCCATCAATTATGCAAGTGGGGAGTTTACAGCCCCACCTGTAGTGGGCGTGGGAAGGTAGACGCGCGTGTGCTGGCTACTTGATCCCTGCGTGAAAGAGGGGGGAAGAATCCTGGGTTTGAAGCAGATTAGCTGCCGTGCAACATGCCTGCGAGGGTTAGAGGGGTCCGCCAAACACAAATTGGCCCCGGGAATCGGTTGGTAGGGGCCAATGAGAGATGGGTTCTAATCTCATTGATGTTGCTAACCGAGTTAACGCGGCCGGGAGGAGATGTGAACGCGCGTTCGCTGCTTCTCGCAATTCTCTCCTCGCTCTGTGTTTGTCGACTATGAATGACGTGGCTGCTGATTACATCAGTCACGTGCCAATTGTGCGAGCCACACGCAGATAAAGCGCTGATCCATTGCCCTTCTCGTGGTCATCCCTCGTCCCTCGTGGCCCTCGATCGGGTTAAGGGGTTACGAGTTTTGGTTTTATTCCCCCATTTTTCCTCTCTAGAGCGCGCACTCTCCAAAACATGTACATATACTGTATATATATATTAGAACGATGGAAATTTGTCGCCCTCCTGCCGATTCGCCCTCTGGGTGTTGACATGTCTCCTGTAGATCCGCTCTGTAGGGGGTTCATTAGCGGTGGACGGGACACCATCTGGCTGCGACAAGTGTAGATAAACACGTAGATGGACGACATCCCTCCGGGTTGCGTCTAATCAGCATGCGTGTGGAGTAAGGAGAATGAGTCGGGATGCGATAGGATGGCGGTCGGGGTGCGAGGGACAGATGGAAGACTTCCGGTCAGTGCGCGAAAATTGCCTGCTGTCAGTCGAAATGGTCTTTAGGAAAGGCGGTGACGGAAGGAAGAGCGAGTTGCTCTCTCTCTCTCTCTTCCTCACTCACTCGTTCGCTATATACTGTGTGGTATTCGGCTGAAGTCAGCAACCAATTGAAAAAGGACTAATCACGGGCCAAATTGGTCAATTCTTTTTTGGCTCGGCTCAGGTGATGAAATTGCAAGTCAGCAACTTGTTGTGCATGTCGGGTGGGAGGAGGAAAAGGTCAAAAGGCAAAGCAAAGGAAGGGGAAAAAGTGATGTGGGCAGTTCATTTCTACAGACTACACACTTAATCGGATTAGAGAGATAGAAAAGGCGCCTGATGCCCTGTTGCCAGGGTGATTGCGGGCTGATAAATGATTGTGTACGAGATTGATAACGGATGAACGCATCTCAAGAGTTCCATTCATCACTAGAGGGCCGTTCGGCACAGGTGCGTGCAAAGAGCGGCAAAACACACTTCTTGCATTCGCCCGATGTGTTCCATGCCAACTGCTGGATTTTACCTTCTGAATTTTCCCACTCGCTCGACGTTCCAGGTTTTGGTATAAACGTAAATAGGAAAAAATGTTTGTAAATGTGATTTTTTTTCTCTCTCTTCCTCTCCGAGGTTGTTTGCAAGTCCATGAGCTGTGTCAGGTGTGGTTTTTATCCCCTCCATCTCTTCCCCTCCTCTCTAGTCTTATCCAGATGCTCTTTTCTTGGCTTTGGGTATTTTATCTGCGTGTTTATAGTTGTGGATCGATATTCGCCTGAGTTGGTTTGCCTGTTGATTTAGTTAAGCAGCCAAAACGTCGTAAACCGGCGCCGTTGCTGCTACATCTCAACACCGTTTTCTCTCACCCTTTAAACCTCTCTTTATACTCAACTAAAACTTTTTTTCTCCTATTTTTTCTCCTCCCTTCTTTCATTTTTTCTCTCGATAATTTTTTCCTCAAACATTATACTAACTTTGATGAATTATGGATTCGACTTCCTTTAACACACCATCTTACTTTTCCCCAACTTTTTTCCCCTCTTTTTTTGATTGGTTTCATAAGACCCATACACATCCCGTCACTCATTTTTTGTCTGACGTGGAACTTATTTTTTTTCTCCTTCTTACACCATGTTTTTATTTTCTTTTGAAATTGGCCAGTTGAAGCAGCACGTGCATCCGTTTTGTACCCGGCGCGTGCCAAGTCGCGTCCACGTGACCCCTCTCAATCGATCGTGAGAGGTGAAGGAGCCGCCAATTGGGACAAGAAGGGGAGCAGCTGGTAGCTGACACCTCGTCGTCGTCCACACATACACCGACCTCACCTCACCACACCACACCACACTCCCCCAACTCTATCTCGTGTTGCTAACACAATTTTCCAAGTTTTTCATTTTTCTTGTACTCTTGGGTGTTGAGATAGAAAATGTAGGTTGTGTGGGGAATGAGCAGGCGACTCTTCTCTCTCTTTTTCTTTTATTTTCTTCTTTTTTTTACGTTGCTGCAGTGAAGAGGAGACTCGGCCGTTTTGGCTGTGGTGAAATCAATCTTGACTCGAAGCATCCGTCCGGAGAAAAAGCGTGGACCTCATGGATCCCACGAGAGCTGCAAACTCGCCTGTGCCGACCTAAAACATCCATACACACACCCTCTTGCCCTCGTTTTGGCAGTGACCAATAAACAGCCTCCAATTCTCGGGGATTGGAGACAATTAATCGGCGGGGCGGTAATTTCTCCGGGGAGACCTGAGCACGAACAAACGAATCCAATTATTGGCAAGGGAAGAAGACGGACTGAGGGTGGGAAGGTAAAATCTACCGAGACACCGGACATACTAACAAGGCAATGAAATAAGCCTAATAGAAAGGGGAGCTAAGCATCTTAAATGACCCAGATGAATGCCTAGAGCTACGGCGCCACGGGAAACGAACGAGCGCCTCCTAGTAAATCATTTTAAAAGTTTTATTAATTCGCTTTTGAAGGAAAGGAGAAAGAAAGAAGGGAGGAAGGAATGAAAGGGTTCGACGACTCTTTCTCCTTTATCAAGTTTTTTGAGACACGTCATCTGGTGCAGATATGAGGTATTACGGCGTTTTTATCCATCGCACGTATTTGGGGCTTTAAGTGCACCCTTATTGGTCGTCAGGTGAATTGAACCCATGGCACCAGGTTTTCAGTGCCCCATAAAGGTGCGGAAAAAGACACGAGGGTAAAAGAGAAAAAATATAAATACCCCGAGTCCTTAATGCCTCATAGCGTGAGCTTGTGTGAGCGCAGATTTTTTTTTCTTCTTTTTTTTTTTACTTGCGTTCTCTTTTTTTATGCAGGGAGGTCAGCCTTCATCGTTCTTCGTTTAAAGTTATTTCGCTTTACATACACGCACTTTTATCTTATTTTATGGAGTGCGCTCTTTTTTTTCCTTTCACCTACTTTCTTCGTCTTCTTTCACCATCTTGATAAGCCCTCATCTTTCACTATAAGACGCGGTTTAAGGTAGAGTTTAGTTGAGGAATTTCCGCACACCTTTTGAGTTCCCTGGAGAGACGACAGCAGCAAAGTTGAAGTGTGACATTAATAACGTGGCAAGGGCGTGTGGATGTGGCTCGAGTTTCAGTTCGCAGTGTGAATGCGAGTTGGCAACCAAATCCGAGTGAATTGCGTGGAGACGAGTCGCCTTAATGAATTTATGCGTGGTCACGAGGAAATATGTGACTGTTCTCTCGTTTCTCCCTTAATTGGATCACGTGATCGAGTTGACATGGCAATAAACAAGAGTGATGTGTATTGCATATTGCGATCAAGATTTATTCCTATACGATTTTTTTTTTGTTTTATTTCTTTCGTTTTTTCTGTTACACGTAGGCGGTAGAAAAGGGGGTAAACAAATAAGGAAAACTGATGTAGAGTCATTTTATGGAAATTGATTTGGTTTTATTTGTTTGCCAATTTCAATTTGAAACAAAAGCACCGCCTTTATATGTGAGCTCGGCTTCCCCACAAAGCTCTTTTTCCCTAGATATTTTTTTTTCCTTTCTTCTTTTTATACTATGGAATTGTTTTAATAAAAGTTTGTGGTGAATAAATATAACAAAAGTCATTGCACCGTATAAAAATGCATTCTTTGCGTAACCCCTTTAATCATTTTTAAAATATTATTTTTTCCATGCAATTTAAATTTAAATTTAAATATTTATAATTTTTTTCTATACAAACGGCATTAATTTTAATTAAGTGCTTTTATGGCGACATTCTTTTTAAATATGGTGGGGTTTTTAATCACCAGGTGCTGTTATTTATGAAGGCAATAATGTCATTTACGGCTTAATCCTGAATGGCTCACCTCGTGAAGCTTGAACGCCATATGTAATTTGCCTTTAAATGTAACACTTTGCGATGTGTTGTTAGCTTTCGACTGCGCTTTCGCTGCAGTTAATAAGCGGTTAAGTGGGAGATGAAGAGGATTCGTTATTGCTCAACTACCTGCTGGCCGAACCGGAAATGCCGGATTTAAGGCGATATTGACCTTTTGCAGTTTCAACCCTGGCCTAGCATTTATTGTGGATGGCGTGCGTTGCCAATCCTGCAGCACTTCCTGCTTTATTTCGATAGCGCGAGACGTTTATTTACTCGCGCCACCTCTTCCTTCCTCCCTCTATCATGGAGGAAAACTTTGGAAAACATTTCCGATTTGCGGAAATTTACATTCCCATAACCGCATCGGTCAAACTATTTGGTCGAAAAGGTGCATCTTCAACTATTTTTTTCTTTTCTTTCTTTCATGCTGTATTTTTTTAAGCTTGAAGGATTGAAAATAAAAAATAAATAAATAAAAAAAGTTTATTTTTTTCTCACTTTTTGGTTCATTTTGTTTTCTTTCTTTTTCTACCATTCTTTTTTTCTTTCTTCGTTTTGCCCATCATTCCAGTCACGTAGGTCCGCGGTTCGTTTCGTCTGTCTCGTGCCGTGCTTTTACTTCCGGCCTTCCTTCGACCGGAAATGAGGTTGGCGTTTGCTAGAGAAGGGGGAGGTAGTGAGGGTCACTACTGAATACAAGCAGAATCAGGTACTATATATATATATATAGAAAAAAATAATGAAAATAAAAAAAATGATCATTCTTAAAATAGAAACGTCTGTCCCTTTATACGTTTGAGTAAAAAAAATCCATTGGTGTTGTTAAGTCTTAAACATAAACTTTAATGGGCACTTGACAATGCAAGCAATCACATTTCTGGTTGAGAGATTAAAGCGGAATGGGAAATGAAATTAAATAAAAATGATAATTGTTAATGTTTTCAACGCTCAGATCCGTGTGCCGAGTGAATTTAACGCGAAAAGAGAAAGAATATTTTTATTATGGGAAAAGTATTCAATTTATGTGAAATATTACACATTTGAAAGCCGTTTGCCGTTTCCTCCCTGATGGCTCCTCGAGTAACAGTAACAGGAGCCTGTTGTGCGTTGCCCGGCAGCTCAACATGTTTATCTTTACCATCATCATCATTAGCATGGTGATGATGATCCTATTTGATCAGCACTTGCCGTTCCCCCTATACTCTTGTAGCTTGGATTTGGATTCGGTTTCAGTAAATGCAAGAGAAACAGAGCAGATGGCGAGGCAGTTAGAGAACAAATCCCGCCACGTGTTGGGCGTCAAATTGGAAGCTGCAGTCTGATCCGAGAATCGCTAGGTAAAAAGTTGACAAATCGCCGACATGTGATAAGGGACTTGGAGCCCTTGTTTTGCACATGCGCGCTCGACGCCAGCGTGAAATTGCTCGACTGATAAGAGCATCTGCCTTTTCTCGTCTCTTATCCCATTGCATTTAAGATGCCGGCCATTTAGTCCGCTCGTTTCCTGTCGTGTCCGCAGCTGCGAACGAGCGAGGGGAAGGGCGACGTTTGATGGGGTGGCGTCTCGACGCTTTTGATTGGTTACCTCCCTTCGGACAGGCATCGTCATCCGGTCCTTTCGCGCACTAATTGCGCTCGTGGGTCCTCACCGGTCACTTCTCTAGCTTCATCTCTTTAATCGTCGTCTCTCTTGCTATGACTCGCGTTCCCTGAGGAAATTAAGACCCTGGTCGACGGCTACTGTTTTATAGCTGTCCCCAATCCTCCCACACTCTTCCATCTCCTGTTAAGACTCGACGCTTGCTACCAACAAAAAAAAATGATGACGCGCACGCACGTGCACTTTCTTTTTTATTTTTTTTTCCTTTTTCCTCTTCTTTCCTCCTTGCATTTAAGGATTTTTTTTTATCACACGCGCCTGGCTTTAATATTGTCCGTTGACTTTTATCGCCAATCCCACTAATGACAGAGTCCTTAGATTGGCGCGTGTGCTGGCTGAACGAAATGGCGCGAAAAGTACATGCAACAGTCCATGGTTTGGAAAGGAAAGAAAGTATATAGAGCAAGGGGGAAAATAATTTATTATCACTTCAAGTATACTTGTACCCCTAATTTGAAAAATAAGAAAAATTGGGTTTAATTATACGTGTTACCGGATGATTGCAATACAGGTGATGTCACCCACACTCTGCTCACGTACTATACCTGCAAGAAAGTTAAGTGTTGATTTCTAATCCGTACGGGCAAGCATTTATGTTGGGGCGTGACTTTGCCCTCTTTTACTCTTAATGAAGCCAAGATGTATTGTTGCATGTAACGTGCAAGGAAAATAGAAGCCACGGGGCATGGAGACCCCCGACCGAGAGGCTAATGAAGGGCGGATCTGCTAATGAACTCCGACGAAGAGAAGCAGGTGACAAGTTACTGCGAGAGAGAGAGAGAGACACACTCGCACTCTCGTACGTGCACGTGCATTAAAAGTGTTTGGCTTTTTTTTTCCTTCCTCACACTACCATCACTGCGAGTAATGTCAATATAGCCAAACACGTGATGTATCCCACTTTAACCTCGGGATGTTTTTCTCACCGACGAAGACGTATAAGAAGAAGTATAGAAGAAGAAAGTAGTTGACTCGAGTGCGTGACTTATTTGGTTGCACGCACGCTTTAGGCTAGTTTGTGTATAAGATGGAAACAAAGTATGATGGGGGTCAGTAGTGGATGATATCTTTCTTTGGCGTGGGTCATGAAGGGTAAAGACTGCATTGGATGCTCAATCTCGTTTCATTTGAACTCTATCCTGCAAACAACAAAGCCAAACCATATAGAACACCTGCTACCCACATTCTTCAAATTGAAGGACCCACTATTCACATTTTCCTTCCCTCGAACCTCTTTTTTTCCTTCTCTCTCTCTCTTCTGTATATGGCTCTTGCCCGTTCGTTTCCCTCGTGTGCGGCGGCGTCGAGTTCTCACATCGCACCGACAAATTCATCGCTTAAGGCTACGGTCCGTTATTTCATAACATCCAATCACAACAAATGTTTAGAATAGAGGAAATGCCATAGAAACTTGTTGGTTATTTGACTTTTTATGGTTTTATTTGTCTATTGAATGATGAGAAAAGGGAAAATTGGGGAAAATGGGAGGAATGAAAATAATGGTAAATTTTTCCAATCTTTTTTCTCCTCGTGAGAACCATTGGTGACATCTGGAGGCCGAATAATTGCAAATAGGCAGAGAGGCAGAGACCTATGGGTGGGAGGAGTATTTTAGCCGAAGGGTGTGAGGGTTGGTTGCCTCATCCATGCACTGTATCTTTGTGAACCCTGATGGTGGGTCCCCGACCACAAATTACGTCAGGCACACCTTCTCATCGAACGCAACGTGTCTGTCGTCTATTGTCCTCTGGCGACATCTGGAATGAGGGACCACGAACAAATTGGGCCTGGAGAGAAGCAAAGAAGGTCAGCGACCCCTTCTCCCAAATGACTCGTGGACTCCCCTTCGTGTTCTCCTCCCCCTAATCCGATGGGGAGCAGTTGCAATCTGTCCCATATCTTGTGGATGTGTTGTATAATTTCTCGAGACTTTTCTTGCGAGAGGGATTTATCGTCGGAATTAAGCCTGACGATGTTTGATTAGCTAACGTTAATCTGTGTGTTGATTACCGTCATAAATCACTAGGTGCTTACAATTTAACTTTTTCTCTTTTTTTTTGTTTCTTGTTCTTTATTTTCTTGATTGGTTACTTTCAACACGAACTTTTTATTGATTGGCGAACGGAATTTAAAATGAATCGCTTCAGCGGATTTAGAAGATTCCCTACAAGATGATGATGAAGAGAGAAGAGGTTGGAGTGGGTTCATGAACCCCATTGTCATTTTCTTGCTAATTAAGCAACATGTTATAGTAAAGAGGGGCTCGACTTGGAGAAGAGACCAATTTATTTTGATTTCCAAAATTGACGTGAAGGAAAAACGGTAGGGGGTCGTTGCAGTGTTTCCTTTATAAATTAGTAAGGAATAATTTGACGCTGACGAGTATGAATCGCTCTGACGTCATACGTAATCCTGCGTTTCTTGCCTCGTTCTCATTTTTTTTTATCTCTCGGTTCAGGGAGTCATTTATTTTTGTGTCAGATGCAAAAGTCGTTTTCATTTCCATACATTTGCACTTCATTAAGTGAAATGACACCCAAGTGGAAAAAAGGGTGAGTATGAAAACAGAGAGGGTTGGTGACGTAACACAACACATTTTGCAACACCGTTTCCATCTGCTGCGCATGCGTAAATCCACACATGCGCTTTACAATGAAGTAGCAGAAGGTTGTGTGTCTGATGCTTGGCTGTGCCAACCCTCCTCTTGTGATTTATTAACAACGTTTTAATAGAGTTATACACGCAGTGTAAGGGGTGCTTCTGAAGGGGTCCGTCAAGTCAACCGTACAGGAGGGAGTTGAAATTAATTTTATATAAGACGCAGCAGCAGAAGCACACACACAACACACACACACCCACACCGCTTGCATTGCACTCGTACGTTTCTCTCCCCCGTGTGGGAAAAAGAGCGGGGTTTACGAGAGGGTTCTTATGAGTCCTTGGTAAAACACTCTTCTCCCCCTCATGGGATTTTTCAGGGGTTTCATCGGACGTGTGTTGGTCACGTGCTGCGGTGAATGAGACCTGAAGTTGGTCTATTTGAGTTGATGGACGAGGGTTCTTTGTTTGTTTGGTTCGAGATTAGACGCGATCGAATTGCAGCCCTATCCACACTTATCCATAAATTATCGGGGTTTAATTCAATTCTCGTTCACGTGCAGATATTGTTTTGAGACCCATCATGCGTGGATATATAGGTTTTATCAATGTGGTGGTGTGTGTGTGTGATGTGTGCACTTCTGCTGATCTGCGGATAGATAAATCGTGGGGAAATAAAGGAAGTGGGTTTAAGGCTATTTGCATAAGTGGATAAGATATATCCAGGTTGGAATGGATTTGCCGTGCTTCGATAAGAATTTTTTTTTTAAAAAAAAAATTAAAGAAAAATATGAAAATGTAATTTGTTAGAAATTTCGCTGCAAGATATATTATGGTGAGAGGAGAGAAGAGGGGAAAAAATTTGTAGCCTCGTTGGAAAACATTAAAATTCACAAGAATCACGAGTTGTTTGCGACTTTCAATCCGATTGAGGACTCGAGCTTTAAAATAGAATTTTTTTTTATATCGACTTATTATGCAATCGCTTTTTCCAGTAATGAAATTCCTCTCGTGGGATGAAGAAGAAAGTGTTGGCAAGAATCTTTTCTTCGTCCGTTTCCCTAATGTCGTTTTCATCGTTTCAGATAAAAGACGTTTTGTGTTTGGACGAGAAAGCGAGAGAAACGCGCGAAAGACGCGGCCAATCAAACTCTCCCCATCGCCACCCCTTTACTCTCTCTCTCTTTCTCTTTCCCTCGTTCCCCATTTCGTCCACTTGTCTCATTCCCAACACTGATTCCTCGTTTCGTGCGATGCCTTAAACGACTGCATATCGAAAAGTGTGTAAATTATTAACTGATCGAGTGAAGATTCTCTCGTTGCTGGCATTTTCCATTTGTTTATTAATTTACTCGCTCCGTTGGCTTTTGTGTAAAGAAACGACGCACGCCCAATTTTATTCCTACCAATTTATACACATGCGACTGGCTTTTGTTATATTTTTAAAAGCACTACGAATCGATTGTGGTTTTTATTTCTATCTGATGCTTTATATATTTTCTTTTTTGTTTCCCACTTTTATTTCATTTTGACTTGCACTTTTTCTCTTTTTTTTCTTGAGCCATATATGGCATGCTTCTGTTTTATGCAATGCTTTCTTATAATTTTAAAGGTAATGTACCGGATTGATGTTAAAAATAAATGAAATTGGATAGGTAGGAAGATAAACAGGTATATCTAATATAGCAATTAAGTTTTTTTCCTTTTTCGCGAAAAATATGTCTAAAATTTGCATAAAGAATTTATCAACTTACACAATGTATTATTGATACCGCGGTTATGAGAGGTGCCCATGAGAGTCTGATAACATGAAGGTGAGTTTTTTTTTTTAGGAAACTTTTTATCGAACGGGCAAACCAGAATTTAATTAATTATAAAATTCACCATATCACGTAGATTAAAATGAAACTTGAATTTACATAAATTTGCATATCAAATATTCACTTACTTTAAAACTAAATAAAAATTGCCGTTATTATTTCGTAATGTCCGGATTTTTATAATATTTATTATGCTTGTTGCACCCTTTAAAAATTTCTTACCAGTATTTTTTTTTATTCTGTTTCCGCCATTGTGTACATAATTGGCGTGCGCCTGGGTTCTAGCAGTTTCGCTTTCCCTTTTTAATGCTTCCTATTGAAGCGTTTTTTTGCAGTCAAGCGAATTTAAGGCAGAGCATTTTAGTATTATGGGGTATTATTTTTATTTTTTTCTACATTTTTTCTTCTTTTTTTTCAGTCGATGCGTCTTTTTTATTGTGACAATTTTAGAGATGGGTGTGTGGGTGTGGGTGTAGTTGGTTGGTTGGTTGGTTGGAAGGGGGAGATTTTCTTTTCATTTTTCCACTTGGGCGGTACACTACACACAGTTTTACTCCTTGAGTCTTGTGCTTGGTAAGTCTTAAACTTGTCTGATCAAGATGGGGTAGTGGAGGGGGGAAGGGAAGGGGATGTCCTTGCTCGACGTCTTGTGAAGATTGTGTTAAAGGGGGTGAAATGCAAACATTGCCAGTTTTCTTTCCCCCATCGGCAAGGAAAATTGGTTCCGCCTGAGTGGGTCCGGCAGCGGCATTTCTTTCCATGATGACTTAAGTCTCTAACGACGATGCCGCCGCCTCTCTCACCTCTTTTTACCCTCCCGTTTTTTCCCTTTCCTACATGTTGAGTAATAATTTTTTAATACAGTTTGTAATAGAAATCACACACAAGAGCGAGAGAGAGAGTGGAATAGGGAAAAAAATTCAATCTCGATGGTTCACTTTCGAGAGCGCTGCGTTATACAAAGCTCTTGATGGTATTTGACAGTTTACATCTGTTGATGTTTGAGTTTGAAAATAATTAGCATAATTTATTTGCATTATTTCTAGTGGTTTCAATCAATTTTCAATTAAATTCCATCAATTTACAATTACATTTTCTTCTTTTCCCACATTTGCTAAATCGCAAATTGCAAATCGTTTTGCAATATTTTTATTTTCGAATCTAAATAGCAATCCAAATTAATCGCTTTATTATTTCTCCTTTAAAATCTATACTATAGTGTAATGTAACAAATCTATTTCACTCGCAGTTTCGGTTTTCATTTTCCAAATCTTAACCTGCTGACAAATCGTCTTTCAACTAATCCTATTTTCTGTCTCTTTCACGTTTCTCTTTTTCCCCTGACAAGTCCGCTTCTTCTTCCTTCTTTTTCTTTTAAAGGTGGTTTGATGAAGGTCTTTAATTGCTGTAACTCGATTGGTCCTATGGGATGGGGGTCGCGAATTGGAAAATGGGTTAACAGATGACGCATTTCTGTATTAAAATAATGGCTCAAAGTCATATCCTTTCACCCTATTTGTAAAGGGTACGACTAAAAAAAAAGGTCCAATCAACCCCTTTATGAAACGAGAGATGGAAATTAAGCACAAGAGGGCGCCGAGGGGAAAGAGTTACCAGTTCGTCTTTAATATTTGCGAGTGCGTTTGTTTCGTAGTAACGAGGTGGGCGTCTCGCCCGCACCTGTTTCCGCGCCATGAATTATGAATGGGGCAGTAAGTGGAACGCACACCATTCCAGCAACCGATGGGTTTGGCCCCACTGGCCCCCTCGGCTCGTCCCCATCCCCCCAAATGCCGTATATGAAAGCGGTCGTATGACGTCACTATTGATTAGTGGGTGGTGAGAAGAGCCCACGACCAATTAAAAAGGGTAGGAGACGGAAGGAACGAGTCAGAGGCCTTTGCTCTTTTGATCTTTGCCAGAACCAACATTGTTGCATCTCATCCCGGATGCGCCTCGTCGCTCTTCACCCCCAACTTGGATTCCCAGAGGTGCGTGCCAGGACCTCGCCGACTAACTAACAAGCGAGGGCTATGGCTACATATATACATAGTATACATTTGCAAATGGTTCTTTTGCACGTCGCTTGCCTTTGTACTTGGTGAAATTACAACTCTTTGTGCAGCGTCTTTGTAATTGAATTATTCATAAATGGAAAATTAAGTCCATTTTTTCATTTAAGAAACCGTTTTACCTGTTGTCTACCTTCGCCTCCAGGTTTTTAGCCTCTTTTGGTATCCCTTTTGGGGATAAAAATCGATGCTACGTTCCCCTACCTCCCCCCTCTCTCTCCCACCTCTTCACCCATCTCCCTCTCATTCTCTTTTCTCTCTCCCTTTAGTTGGCGTTCGCAGTTAAGATGAAAATGCCAACGTGCGCCCTCGGGCGAACAAAAGAAGCGCGCGTGACCTGGATTCGCGCCAAACGGCCCAACGTCGCCTCCTGCCATCATCCATAGGGAAGTTTGACGTCATCATCACTGCATCGGTGGGTGGTGGGGGGAAGGTGTGGGGGAAAAGATAGGGAAAGTGACAGGTATTGATTACGTCACAAGGGACCATATCCGGTTACGAGATTATGAAAGCCGGAGGATTCCCAATCGCATCGACTCCTCCCCCTCTCTTCGATTTCATGCTTGTAGATTTTCGTAGGAGGAAATTCCCTGTCAATTTTTCTCTCTATCACGTGATGACGACTCAAATGGAGGTTTTAATAGTTACTGTACGCCACTTATTTTTCTTTGTCGAGGCCTTAGAATGTTTTTCTTTTGCTGTTTAATTTCTATTTGTGTTTGTGCTTTTATGTGTGTGTTGTTTGTTTTTTTTTATTTATTCTTTTTTATTCTTTTTTACTTCTTTTCTTGCGCTATAAAGCGCTCTTGCTTTTTGGATCTTTACAAAAAGGGAAGTTGAGTTGAGAGAGAGTTTTTCTTTTTTATTACGAGGTCGTCAAGATGTTTTAGGAGACGAAGAATGTTTTAAGGAAAGGGTCAAGGACCTTGTAAGATGCTAAGAAAATCTTTTATTTATGACTCTTTCCACATTAAGCCAGCCAAATGTCCACTTGCTTCTGACCTTGTTGCTGAATCTGGACTTTGCAAGTGTCCCCACTGCTCTTGTAACACGCGAGCTTGTTGGAATGGAAATGGAACTTGGAAATGGTAAGGGAAAGAAAAAAAGTTTTACACCAGGGAATGCCAACAGAGAGCAAGGCGCCACCTCTACAAAAAAGAAAAGAATAGAAAGGAAAAATAAAAAAAAATATAAAAGAATGAGAGAGAGAAAAAAAAGGAACTTTTGCTCAGACTTGGAGCAACAGCCACCTTCCTGGTTGGCGTTAGATTAACAGCTCCTACCCCCCCCATTGCCAGTACCGGATGTGGACTCCTGCTGCCCCCTTAATGCACTCGCTTTTATTGGTCTTGGGTTTTCTCATCCTTGTGCATCCTTTTTCCTCTCTCCATCAGCTCTTTAGAATCCAGTGATGCTGCAGCTGCATTAAGTTGTACCCACTGGATAAAAATGAAGTAACGGGCAGAATAGAGTCACGTGGGGGTTAAGAGAAAGAGGGGAAAGGTTTCTTTGTCTAGCGGCGATGTTATAATGAGAAAAGGAAAAGGCAAAGAGCAACAATTGATGCAAAAACCGTGTTGAGGTTTTTTCCAGTTTATCTTTCTTTATTAATGAGAATGCTATTATGTTTCAAGGGCACTTTAAGGACTTTTGCAGACCTTTTTTCGAGTTATTTACAGCATTTTTAAGATGGTTTTAAATTTTTAATCTTTGGAAAAATGAGGAAAAGATTGTCTAATTTGCTTTTATTTTAATTTGAATGGATTTTGTATGGTGTGTAACGAGTATACAATGAGTCACGAGTCTGTGGGTTCCGTATTTGTATAATAAAGGACGAGATTCCTCAAGGCAGAATGTTGTTAAATATGCATCCATAAATTCCACATCTTCATAACTAAGGATTTGTCACGAAACGCGAACATTCTCCGCGGCGTTGGTCGTACACATTTATACTTCATCCCTTCTTGATTTTCGTCCTTTTCTCTCTTCTCCATCCTCTCTTCTCTTCTCTTCCTCATCTCATCTCATCTCATCCCATCCCATCCTCCCCGCAGTTTGTCTTGGCTAATTAGTTTGCTCTGAGATCATTGCATGAGGTTTGTTTGACATTTGCCGAGCAGTTATTAGCCTCAGATGAAGCGCTGGAGAGGCCAAGCCATGTCAAGTTAGCCATTGCTATTGTTTTCAAAGCGTTTTCCGCGAGTTACACAATATAAGGGGAAAGCTTTAAATAAAAAAAATGTCGGTGCTCCAGGCTCAATTCATTAATTAGCTCCTAATTTAAAATTGAAGCAGGGTTGGTGTATAAGGGAAAAACACATGGGGTTGAAGGGGGGCTGAAGAATCGGTGTATAATGTAAAGAATACAAGATGTGTGTGACGTGTCCACCTGTGTCTGTAATAGGGGATCGTGGAGGGTTCGGAGCTCGTGGGTGTCTTTTGTGAGGGTGGTGGGACCGGCGTCATCTGCCACTGTCGTTTGTTTGTCCAGCTCTGGCAAGCGGCAAATGCGATGCTGTGAGGCAGGAAATTCGAAGGGTAATCACTCTTTTGTCGTCATCTTTAGGAAAAGTACACGAGTGGGCGGGCGTACATGTTTTTTACTCTACAAGGAATGTTTTTATTTTATTTTATTTTTTTTAAATCCATTTATGCAATCTTTTGTACAAAAGCGCGGGGAGAACGGGGTGGTGGTGGTGGGTGGGTGGTCGGTGGATTTTAAGCCTTCGTTTCGCACAACTTGGCGCTTTCCTTTTTATCACGAGGCTTTAATTATCTCTACACAGTATAATTAGAGAAATTGGTGCCAAAACGAAACAACTGAAAGTTCCACCTCACCCACACGCTCGTCGGTGAAATTTTTGAGACTCGTTAATGAGTCCGACGCACTTTTGCCGCCATTGTGTTGGCCGTCACCTCTTAAATGTGCTCTGATTAATTGCATGTGTCGGCGAATGGGGAGGAGGAAGGGGTAGGGGGAAAAGAAAACTAGGACCTGAGGATGTTAGACGGCATGGGTGAAAAATTATCCTCTGTTCGCGTTCCTTTCCAACTTTGTTTCAAAGAGGATGAGGCGGGAAATAGAAAAGAAAAGATTTTTCTTTCTCACCTCTTACCACTAAAAAGAAAAGGATCCGGGAAATCGATCGATCAATGGGAAAGATCGGAAATTACTCGCGCGTGCAAGAGGAATGATAGTCATCACCAGGTGAAACACGCGTTCCAAACTAGGACGCTTTTTCTCTTTCTTCCCCACGAGCAAAAATCTTTTTTCTATCCACGAGGAAACTTAATTGAAGTCACCATACCGGTACTTGATTTTTTTTTCTATTCTTTTTTTATTTTTGCATTTTTTTTCTAACTTTGATACCGATTACTCGGGTATCAATGGCAATGGGAGCTTTTCAGTTTTCTAAGAAGGGCGAGGGATGCAATGGATGAGGCGCAGGTGCCCTGAGACCGTTTGTAATGAAGATGTACGAGCGGAGTGTGAGAGCGGCTTCATGCACAGTCATATTTCATAAAAAAAAGGAAAACGTGCATCTACCAGTTCCACCCATCTCTCTTACCCTTCTTTTCGGATCAACTTCCGCTTGATTGGTTGCCTCTTATCACATATTTTTTATTCCAAACTGTGAAACATTCTTCGAAATAGTAAAAGGTGACAAATTGCATTGAACTGTTGCCTTGAATTTTGATATATGCACGAGTATGTTTGTTGTATGTATACCGTAAACACGCAGATGAAAAATGAGTCTCAGCGCGATAAAAGTGAATCCCACGGTTTAACGCTATGCCCATGACTCACAGAGAGTTGTAGGCCTTTAATGGATCGAGGGCATTTTTAAATATTGATTGGACTCTCTCGTTTTGGGCGTTGGATGTGTGGGAGGAGAAGGGGAATAAAGTAGGAGTATGTGACGTAAGGGGACCTGTGGAGATGGATGAATCACGTGTGGGCGGATAATTTCTTTTATCTTTTCATTATTCTTTATTACATGACGCGTACAGTTCAAAGTGTTTGTGTCATTGATATGTTATTTTATGCGGTTTTAGGTTCGCTCGAGGGGGAAAAGGGTTGTGTGGAAGTTAGTTTTTCGTCGACTCGCAAGTCGAGATAGCACGTTGAAGTGCTATTGGTAGTTTGAACATTCCACTAAAGAAAAACGTTTCTTTTTGAATAGTTTGAATGCGTAGTAATATAAGTCTTATCAACAAACATAAATGGTCTTTTGCATTTTTTTTTCTTTTTAAGAAATATAAAATTGAATAATTCTATTTGTGTGCTCGATTAAACTCATAGGTCAGCACTTGACTGCAACGATGTCACATTCTTTCCGGTTCTAAAAAGAAACGAAATCGTTACGGCAATAATTTCGCATGCAACTCACGTTTTCTGCTTTTTTTATATTTTTCCCCAATCTTTTGGTCGGTTCTGCATATTTATTAATTTATAACATCAAAAATTACTTCTTTGGCTATTCTTTCGTCGTAGGGGGTTCTTTAACTTCTGGCACGTAACATTTGTTCTTGACGTGAGTCGGTTTATTGGCGTTTTTAATCAAGAACTGGGCACCAGATGGCATTAAAAGAAAGAAAACTTGTTAGGACAAAAGAAGATTTTTCTTTTACTCTTCGTCAATTTTTCTTTTCTACAATATTATTGCACTTAGAACTTTTTCTTTCTTTTTACCACTCACTCTCTTTTCTTTTTTTTAATCTTTATTGGGCAAAATTTGGGGAATTAACTTTTCGGGTGTGAGTCCTACTTTGGACGAAACCTAAGACCATAACAGTCGAGGATTGTGTATCGTGTGTTGATTGGTGGAATCAAAAAGCTCTTTCAAGAGCACTTGTAGACGTAGGGGGCTTTCAATCTCTCTTTCTCTCCTAATTCGCTTGTGTTCATCGATTCCCGTTTTCTTTGCACGCCGAATCTGTGCCAACAAAATACGACAACACATTTACTAAACGGCACTTTTTAAAAACCAATTTTTTAAAAAATTTAATTTAATCGCTTCACGACGTTTCTAATTATCCATTCGTAGTAAATCACTACTAAACTCTTTGCATTACTCCAAAATTTTATAATTTTTTTTTTAATTTTCAATTTTTTTTTTCATACTTGGATGAGCAGTGTCACATTTTTTTATCCTTCATTAAAAATCAAAACCTCCGCCTGTCGTCGGTTTCTCGGCACAGCAACCGAGCTTATCAGGGCAAACATCACAATGACAAGTGCAGGCAGGAGTTGCCTGTGCGTTAGCTGGCGCGCGTTCGTTTCTTCGTCAAATGTAAAAATGTTAGTGCACATGAAAGGGGAGTGCGGGATGTTGGGAGAGAGAAAAGCAGAGAGTGACGCTCAAACTTTTTAATTTCGGTGGATGCTGACGCTTTTCCAACTTGTCCATCTGCACTGTCTGCTCTAGCGCCTTAATGCGATTAAATCAGGGCTGTCGGAGAAGTGACGGGCGGAGTAAAACGGTGTGCTGAAGTTGGGAGGTATGGCAGTGGATCCAGCTGACAGGTGTGCACTACCACCAGACTTAACTCTTTATGCCCTAATACGAGGGCGGGCCTAACGAAGGGGTTTGTGTTTTTCCCTTATAGCAAGGCTTTGATAATTGAATAGCACGCATGGGCTGTGTTTTCTCACTAGATTGTGTCATATCGTTATAAAGAAGAATGAGTTGGGGTAGAGGGAGGGATGGGGGGGTATCGAGATAAAAGAGGTTTGCCACCATCAACCCCTTCCGTTCCGTTCCCTTCCATTTCTCACGCGCGGATGATGATGATGATGAAGATAGTAGTGGTGGTCAGTTCGGACGAAGCATGTCCAACGGCCTGTGCAAGTGGAAGGGGTGGAATCGTTAAGATGGTAGGCACCGATTAGAAAAGCGACGAGACGCCTGCGTTGCTGTTGCCACCACACAAGAGTGCGTGCACGGCATGACAAAAGCTGATGTGCGCACTCGATAGGTGTGTATGTGCCGAGATTAGAGTTTGCGATGACGTCCTATGTGGTGATGGATGGATACATTAGTTTGTGGCATACTGTAAGGGAAAAAAATGAGAAAAGGATTTTGTTTTTTAAAAGAAAAAAGATTGGAGAAAAGTTGAAGTTGGTACACAGCGCTTTATTATTTGCTGCTTTTTCTCTTTTCATCGATTCGCGTGATGTCTAGAGGGGAGGACTCGAGCACCACGGGAGACGATGTTGTTTTCCTGTCTGCTGACATGGCTCTCGCGACAGCAACAATTGGCTTGTCTCATTGACGAGTTTACAACAGTATGCTAACTTTTTTCCCTCTTTCACTCTCGCTCTCGCACTCTCTCTCTCTCATCTCTAGTTTTTTTAATCGTGCTTGAAAGGATTTCTCTCGAGACTCTGATTCATTGTGGTAGTGTTAATTGGTTCTTGGTATGTACATCACGTGACTTTACATGTGGGAATTTAACTCTCTTACTACACATGTTGGGTTGTAAGGAAACGCCTGTTGACTGTTTTAAAATGAATTTTTCTTCTTTCCTGTGGGTTTAAAGTTTTTTGTTGTGTTGCGTGGAATTTAATATTGGGATTTTTTATGGAAATTGATTGAAACAATTATTTTATGCGGAATTTCTGTTGAGGGTATTCATTTTTTATATTTATTTTAAGATAAAAAAAAGCGTAACTGATGTTGGGGCGGAAATTTTCCCTTGTGCATTGTTTTTCTTGCAAGACGTGCGAGGAAATAATTAGACTGATGAAGGAGGTGCGTTAAGCCGAACGGAAAACACAGGAACGACGCAGCTCTTCTTTGCTGTATAGTGCGAAGACTTCAATTAGCCCTCCCTCTTTTTTCTTAAAACTCTTTTTTTCTTTTCTTTAAAAAAAATTACTCTGGTTTTTTCAACGTGGGTAGAAGAACCCAATTTAATAAGATACTGTAATCAACCATCTTTGAGTTTCAAAATTACCCACAAACCAATTTTCTGATAAATTGAAAATATTCAAGCGTTTTTCCTTGCACGCGCATAAACCTGAACTACTAGCTACTAGAGTCTAGAGGAGAGGGGAGAAAAGAAAAAAGTCTTCATTGATTTACAACGACAAAGTAAATGAACTGCTGTCGTTACTATGTAAATCAATGGATGTCAGTAATAAGGAATTGATGTAAATAAACGACTGGTATCAAACGGTTTACGTAAATAAATGGATGACCTTAATAAAAAAAACATTTTATGGGAAAGTTTAAAGGATATAGATAAACCAATAAGACTAAAGGCAATATTTATCTTACTGGGAAAAAAATCTGATAAAAAATTTAAAATTTCAGTTTTTTTTATATTTTTTTATACTATGAAAACAGATCTCTTCAATAAATATAGAAAATTGTGTTTTTTAAATTAAAATTTATAACATTTATTAGAAAATGGGTATATACAAGTGAGTTTATTAATCACTGCAGCGTGCATTTCATCAGTATAAATTCACGTTTGTTTGATTGCAATTGAATCTAGCTTACGCTCCAAGTCTTTGGGCATACATCTTGCAGTCATGCATGTGCAATTGCTGCTATTTCTCTCTGTCACTCATCCTCGGCCTTGACAGGAAGCGGAAAGGGAGACGGGGTTGGGGAGAAGGTGGGGTTTGGGTAGGGAGAATTTGTTTTCGTAGAAAATGTCGAAACGGACGATACTTCACTCACTTGCCTAGCGAGGTGAGCTTGTGCCAACATACCCTGATGCTGATGGCGTTTTGGTAAACATCTCATTACTCGTACAAGAAGAAGAAAAGTCCACAAGAAAGAGAAAGAGGAGAGAGACTTGTTGATCCGTTGTTTGGAAAGTCGGTGGGCTCCACCCCTGGTCTGATTTATTAGTTTCTTCCGCCTTGGTTTTCGCTCGCTGGCCCGTTGCTCAGTCATCCGTCCCCTTCGGATGGTGAGGAGACCTTCGCTTGGCTGCCCCCTCGATGTTGTTTACTCAGCAGTGGCTGCAGCAACCAACGGCTCCCTCAACCATCAGCGTCTTAGATTTCAGTTAGGAAGTTGGAAAGAGAAGAAAAGAATTTTTTTAACATCTTTTTATTTGTGTGGTTGGCAGGAAATAGAAAAGGAATCTACTTTTTTTTTCAACTTGGATTTTCTGGAATTTGATTAAAGATTTTTTTTTTATATTTTTTTCTTCCTATCTTGTGTTATGCTATTTTTGTGTTGATCTAGCATTATGTGTAAAGCGAGAGAAAAACTAAAGGAAAAGGAAAAAAAGGTTTGAAGCAACAGTTTTCACATGCACCCCACTGGGAATTTAGGATTCGCTCCAGATGGATTTGCCAACCGAGAGTAAGGAAAAGGGGGAAAAAAGGTCTCTGCATCCACCCCCGCACGTCAACGTCGGGTGTCACGTGGTCTGAATGTCATACGACCCTCTCTCTCTCTCTCGCTCTCTCTCTCGCTCCCTTCTTCGTCCTCCCAGTGGATCAATAAGGACTTTAGTGTCACTGTGCGAGATGGGACATATTTTCTTGCAGTCTGAGTCTTTAAAACATTTTGTTGTTTTCGTGTGGTTTACGCCTTGAATTTTATTTAAAATTCCATTTTTTTCTTCTGTCACTCTCTTCCAAAAATTTTCATTGATTTTTTTTTTCAATTTCTTTTTTTTAAGCCAACTGTCCACAGGTGTGCGTTAGTGATGGGATGAGAACAGGTGTTTGGTGATGAGGTGGCAGGCTCTGGAAAGAGTGGGAAGGAAAAGAAAGAAAAGAAAAAAGATGGTCATCTTAAATTGACGAGAGAAATACATTACGGTCGTTTGTCTCAGTTCCAATTTTTCGCTCGAAGAAAACGAAGAAATGTACATTACGAAACAACACAAAAAAAAAAGTTATTATAAGGCGCTATACCGAAGTTCCAGCAGGGAGAAAAATATATATTTTTTTTCGTTTTATTATTTTTTTTTAGATAAAATAATTTTTCTCCCTCTTTTTTTATTGACCTGTAGAAAGGGGAGAAGGAAAAATAGGATACGTGTGAATGCATGCAATTAAGTTGACTTGGCAACAGATGATGATTCCTCTTGTCAAGTTTATCAGCAGAGGCTAGAGAAGTGAGCTCATCGTCCACTGGATGGACGTGGATAGCATTCTCCATCACGTGTTGCTCTCATTTTTCTTTTCTGCTCATCAAGCCGAAAGAAAAATCTTTTATCCTCAAACTCTGCTCTCCAATTCCACTTCCGGTTACTTGATTGCGACTAACCAACCGGAAGGAAGCCAATTGCCCTCTAGTTATACCCCTTTTTTTAATCGCTGGCTTCTTCTTCTTCTTCTTTTAAGTCACTTTGCCTTATTTTTTTTATTTTCTTTCTTTATTTTGTCTCGTGATTGCGAAACACACAACTCGAGGGCATTTGCCACCAATCGCAACGCACATTGGTTTCTATCGCTTATTGTGTGGAAAAAGTGACCTCGTTGCCGCCCTCCAGCTTCCAGTCTCCATGGTGACGGGAGTATTTGATGACGGGCAAAGATTTTCGGCATTAAGGGTCGCACGCGCCAAGGAGAGAGACGGTGGAGGGAGGAGCAACCTGTATGAATAGCGTCTCATCCTCCCTCCTCCCTCGTTTCCCCTCCATCTTCTCCACTCCCCGCAGCAACAAAACGCTGACACAGGAAAGAAACTCCCTCTCCCCCGTCGGCCTTTTCTACCCCGCAGTTGATCGATTGGACATCGTCAGCATCCGCATTGGTGCCACGGGCCACTGACCCCCTTTTCCAAACGGTGGCGTTTCGTGCTGTGGGCTTTCTATATTAAAAATGCCCGTCAAAACACAACGGGCCTTTGTCCTCATCATGTCATTGTATAATGAAAAATTTCAAACACGATAAAACCGATGAGAAAGAAAAGGGTTGAATCGGTTTAGTGACGTCATGTCGGGAGGCATACATAGTTATATGTGCGTACAGTGTACAGTATACTGTAGGTTCGGCAGCGCGGCACTAGCTAGCACTTTGGTTTTAATGGCTCGTTGGTGCTAAGTTTGCAAACAGATAAGAAGCAAAGCCGACGAGATTTACGACTGGACTGAAATCGGTGTCTCTCCATCCCCAGTTTTACGGCTCATCTGCTCATCTCGTACCCTCGTCGTATATATGGGCACAGGTGATTACCTGCTGTTGCAGTCGGAGAGATACGTTTGTCTCTCCTCGTTATTTATGTACATGGGGAGGAGAAAGTGATGGGGGAAAGGAAAGAGGGGAATTGGGAAAATACTCTTTCATTGTTCTATGAT
>JAQFZO010000406.1:0-25706 GCA_034695885.1 Geophilus flavus
AAACACTGATTCTATATTTTTGGCACCAAAATCAGATGATTCTAAATTAATGACTCCTGAGTGGTTTTTTCAAATGTATTTTTCTCAGGTTCTATTTATGTTTTTCCAGTCCTTTTTCTTTTAAAATGAAGAGGAAAGTCTCCTCTATAACCTCCAGTAGAGTATGTTTTATTTTGATTTGTATATATTCCGCCATCACTGATTAAAACATTTTTGACAATGAAAATCTCAAGTGATTCTATATGTATGCAACGGGGTTGTAGTGTGCGGCTGGCTTAGATCGATTCATAAAAACCCCGTTATTTTATGTTCCCATAACGATAATGGAAATTTTCAAATGATCCGTGTCATAAGTCACGACACACCTGTCTAAAATTGAGAGATTGATAATTTTAAGCGAGGGACACAGCTCGCCTTTAAAATCTCAGTCCGATAAATGCCAATTTTCTGTAACAACGAAATTGCGGCTCCTATGGCACACTAAAACCACCAAACCGAGGCATTTGTAATCCATCAATGTGTACACGTGTTGGGAAGGGAAAAAACCAATCCTGCTATCATCATGTAACTTAGTTTGTACAATGGCCGCAGATTTAAGGTCGAATTGCATGGATAAAAACATTCCAATTACGCTATGCTTTCCACGTGCGGTTCAGGGAAGTCAAGGGGCAACCGACACACAAACTAGTAAATTGCAGTCGCTAAAATTAAATTAGATTGTTATTTACAAATACAATTTAACACTGTCGTAATTGAAAATTTTTTTGTCTCGAATTTGAGACTGCCTTTTATATAAAGTTCTTCCTTTTCTCTTTGTAAAAAAAAATCCATATCCAGTGTGTCAATGTAAGTGAACGCACTTTCATCCATTTCCAATGATTGAGAAATGGATATACCATACAAGAATTCTCTCAAGTCGAACAATAAAGAAACTCTAAGGCGTCATTCATCACTTACGGAATGAAAAAAAAATATATAAAAGGAAAAAATAAAATGAAGAAAAAAAAAAGATCCCAAAACCGCAAAAACACACCTCAGCCGCACAAAAACACCGAAGTGCTGCAAGTTTATTGTACTTACAGATTACAAAAAAAATATATATAAAAAAATACCAAACCAATAAACCGCAATGCAAAAGTAAAAAATAAATAAATAAAAAATACGTTGTATATAAAATAAGCAAAAACAAATACCCATCGCAATTTGCCAATTACTCATAAAACTACATCTTCAAAGTCAATTACTTTCATAGCTTATTGCCTGGCAACCTAACAGACGTTCCAGTTTTACGATGTTTTCCTTTTGTGTTATTACTTAAGTACGGTAGCCGAAAAAAAAAACGGCTCAGGTTGTAGAAAACTTTTTATCTCTTTATATACCTTGCCGTGTACGCGTATATATTAAAAAACATGGAAAATCAATTCACTTCGCAATATAACAACGTTTCTCCCTACACGGAAAGTTTAAAGCCCACAAAATTAATACACGATACGAGATTATACAGATTATCGCCCTTATCTTTTACATAATACCACTCATTTCCTTCCATTGATTCCGAACTAGTACATTTGCTTGAAAGCAGAACTGAATTATCCGTCGAGCGGACGACGATTGAGACACTTTAATATGCCACTGAATTTCATGCTTCGCTAACGTCTTCTCAGTTCTCGCACCATACTGAGACGGCTCATTTCCATAACAAAATACGATGCTGGATGGGAAGGAGGGAAAAAAGGAAAAGAAAAGAACCGCGAGCAGTGTTAAACTGACGCGTTTTATCCGTGCGAATAATTAAGTACATCGTCAGGATTATAAAAGTGGGAAGGCAGCAATATGTGACAAAAACGATAAAATTAGATCATGTTTCAATGACTCCTGACCAACCAAGCAAACATCTTGGATGTTTGATTTGGCGCATGCCACCAGACAGCGCTCCTTCTAATATTACAAACATTTCTTAACTCGAGTGTGCAAAGGCTTGCAGTCATGCTTTTCTTATTAATTAAACATTCCTTTCGTTATCTCAGACCGCCATTACGGCTATTAATTAATTAATCCGTATTATATGAGGAAAGTACTTAACTTATTATTAAACTACTCATCTTGCCCTTTTACTCCGGTTATTATGTGAGCTTCATTTGGGTTGGCGATCGGTCGAAGCCACAAACAAAAAATAAATAAAACGGACCCGACGATAAAACAAGTGTTTATATCTCGCAAATATCAGTTGAATTGCAACGATGGCTCCATTTGCTTTAATAAAATAGCAAACCTATCCAATTTTACCCAGGAAATGAGTTTTGTTTTTCAGCTATGATTTTATTATTATCATTTATTATTTTTTTTCTCTCTGCTTTCACGACTTACTATCTTCCTGTTCCTACCTCGTGCTTTACGACTATTTGCTTTTATTTGTTAGTACGATAATGAAATTTATAATTCTAGTAGACTGCACTTTGGAATTTCTATTTAAAAGACGAAAATCAATAAATTTATAAGTTGGCCGTATATAAACATGAAAAACTTACTCATTTATATTTAAATTTTTAAAAATTAATATTATTATTTTCATGTTTAATGAAGAGAAGCTTGATTATATATTGCAATCTCACAGTTTCTGTGACGGCCGCCGACAACTAAGACTTTGTGTCGACTCGGAGTACGTAATGGACAAGAGTGAGTTCGGCTTCTGTGCATTTCCTATTTCACTCTGAAGTGGAGTGTATATGAAATATGGATTTTTCTGCGGTATCACCGGTTTTGTTACACGTGTTGTGCTTTTCCCAAACAGCTCTTGCATTGCTCTTTTGATGTCATAATTGCTTGTGTCAATTTAAATTACTTTGGTATGAATTTTTTATTTACTGTAATTATTTTAATAATTTATTCATGTTAATTTCATTTTAAAACAATTTGCTTTGCCCATCATCTCGGCTCGATATTCCAAGTCAAACTGCACGTTTTCTGTTTGTTTCAAATGTACGGGATTGGTTACTGCATTTACTTTCTCAAGTTTGAATAATAGATTGAATATGAGAGCGAGAATGTCACTCAACTTCATGCGATTATAAATTACCAAAGTTCACCATTTCAAACTTTGCTACACAAATAAGCAAATTGATTTAGCCGCCAGCTTCGTAAACACAAAAGTAACCTGTCTTCTTCTTCTTACTTTTAAAATTTAAAGCAAGGACACATTACTTAACATTAAATAAGTTTCAAGCATTTGGTTCAAAGCCAGCAGTTTCATCCTTCACTGATCCCATTACGTTTTCTTTCACCGGAAATTGTTTAATGTACATCTACCGAAACAGATTAAGTCGGCCAATGATCCATCTTATGCGCCATGCTCGTATTCGTTTCGGAGAGTAAAGCTTATACAAAGAAAGCAAGTGCACTATTACAACGCCAGTCGTCCACAGCTGTTAAGTGTTTCTATCTTTAATCGATAAACACTAGCACACGTCCTGTAAATTCCAACTTCTCTATCAATACATCACCCTAAAGCCCCATCGCATCGCAAATCGTGATTGTAGATTAATGCTGCTCTGCTGCAAACGGCTCGGGCTCAAAAAGCTTTTGAAATTCACGAGGGGAAACTGCTTAATACTCAATCCGATTATGCTGATTATATTACTAATCAACCTATTAACACTTTCCTAACCAGTTTGTATAAACTTTAAGCGCCTGATTACTCGCATAATTTATATTTCATCCGATTGCATTTATACAAACCCGCGCTCTCTTTAACAACAACAAAAAACCCAGCTAAAAAATATGTAAAATTTTTGCAAAAATTTGACCACTTTTTTTTTGATAAAATTTTTGCACTTTAAACCATGCTACAAATCTAAATTTTACAAGATTTATGTAAAAATAAATCTGCTGGATTAAATTTTGCAAAATTTTTGCAAAAAACTGAAACTCTGACAGAAAAATGCAAAAATCTTACAAAGTTTTAGCTAGGAATACACGTACGGCATTCGGATATTCTATGACTCTAGTAATCAACTTAAATCAAGATTAGAAAAAAAATTTTTTTTTCTAACACCACAAAACAAAAAAAATAAGTGAAACCACTCGATCTTATGGAACATTAGAGCTCTGGTATCAATTAACTTAATTAAATTAAACAAGATGAAACGATAATGATGATCAAACTGACTTACCGTTTACTTGGGTTAATTTTCTCCTTCGACCACAGTTCGTGTATTTCACTTAGTTTTTAACCCACTGATAAAGTGCTTTTAATCGTTTCATTTGTCGCTGTTGCTCTTGTTCATGCTTTTACCTCACCGATATCGCTACATAGTGCTGTGCGTGAGTAAAGTGCAAAATTAGTGCAGCTACTGGATGGGGAATGAATTACGTCCATCTTTTATCTTCTTTGTCAATGTGAATGAGCTAAGCAGCTTGATGTGACATTGGCTTAATAATTGTGTTTTCACGCCTTTGGGTTTTGGCTTCCACCTATTACAATAAAAATGAGAAAGGATTATTGCTGTGTAATTTCAGTTGAAAGGCATAATGATAAATGAATGAAAATGAATTCAAAATGATAGGTCTTAAATCATTCTTTTTTCCTTAAAATTAAATTAACAATGATGTGTGCAAAACAAAATTGGCAGTTAAATTGCCATCATTATTCATACCTACCCCGAATACCATTTTTTGCTTTCCGCAACAAAAATTCAACTTTAAAAATGAAAGGAAAAAAAAAAACCACAAAATCAAAGAATCATCACGACTCTCGAGTCGAAAATAATACCGAGCAAACAATTTTTAGCACCGCCAGAGAAATTGAATAAATAAAGAATTATAGTTATCTAAATAAAAAAAAATGTTTAAAGAGTCGAGAGTATAAAACCGATTTTTTTTTCTGTATAAATAAAGCTGATAAAGCTTCTTTTGGGACGTAGCGAATTGCGTCGACGTTGCAACCAGCGTAGTCATCCTAAATAAATAAACAATTCCATTAAAACAGGTCTTTACTTCAAAAAGACTTCTATCAAATTTAAGGATTATAAACAAAAAAAATTTTTTCCCACAGCAAAACCAATCAATATTTGCTCCCAATGTCCTAGGGTTCGAAAAAAGTAAGGGTTTTCCACATAACTACACCTTTTATACGCAGCAATGACGGGTCGATGGCCAAGGGCGACCCCTAGAGAGGTGCAGATGCACGTGCCACTTGCTAACAAGCTTCGAGTCACGCACCTTTTGCCAGAGAAGCATCAAGAAAATAGAATCGAGTCCAAACACAAAATGTGAATGCCAAAAGATTGAAAAGTTTAGATTGAGTGAAACTAGAAAAGTGCAATCGAGAAAGCTTCACAAACACCTCTCGCACCATCACAGCTAAACCCCTGTCACAAAACGAATCACAGAAGCCTTCTTCCCATCAAAAAAGAAAAGATAAAAAGAACCACTCCATCAAAAAACTATATAAAACAAAAAGAAATAACCGAATGCACCACTTTACGCTTTTCTTTTAAGGATGAAACGTCGGTTCTTATGGGGGGAAAAACAAAACACTTAATAAACTCGGAAAAGTACTCGTGTACGTTTCTTTAATTCAATTATTTACCTAAATACCGCAAGAGTGGCTTATAATCTCACCATCAACATTTGCGAGATGCATAAAATATTATTTAGCTTCCCTTTAAAACGCCTCCTGTCATATAACCTGCAACGATTAATTAGTCTACCGAGTGAAACACTGTGCCATGACGTTAATTACACACGAAAGAAGGAACTGTGAAAAGCGCATGAGCGCCGGTAAGAAAAACACTCGAGAGAGAGAGGGGAATATATATAGAGCCAGCCTTGCCCTCACGTTTGCCCCACTTTAAAATTTTCATCACTCAATACAAACAAAGTAAAATATTCAATTTTGCGTGGACCCAAATTTGAATGAATAAAAATCTGCATTGAAAAATAAATCGAATCAATGTTTGAAAATAAAAATTTTACCACAGCATGGCCTTCTGTTTGATAACTTTGACAGTAATTTCATCCAACATTTTGATCACTTACAATTTAATTGAATTTCGACATCGAAAATTCAAACTGCTGTCTAATAATGATCAATATTTCAAGTCGTATACTGTATATATATATAAGCTATATATCGAACATTGTATTTTTATTTTATAACTTCAACATCCCTCCATCCATCCATCCATTCATCAATCAATAATGCACCTTGTAAGACATTTCTTTTAATCGAATAAAGTTCAGTATGTTTTCTTTTACCTTAGCCAGCGTTTTTCAGTGATCATAAATCTTGTTTAGATAGCTTGGGAATTCCAATATTTTGCCCGCTGGAGGATGGGAACTCTTCAGACCGTTCATTCGTGCTCGATCGTACTGATACGTCCTTAATTTAAGCTGAATACCTTTTTCATTCAACGGAAAATAATACGACCGAGTGTATATGACTCAAACCGCAATAACTAAATTCCAATCAGTGTAGGAATCCCGTCCTCTCACTTCTTTCCCTAGTCCTACACCACTGTCAGCACGCATAAACGTACGAGGTGGCGAGAAAAACTCCCTAAAGACATGATTATAAATTGGAATGTTTGCATAATCATCTCAACGTTTACAGTTATTGGGATGGGAAGGGAGAAAAAAATCGACGCATTCAAATCAAATGTATCAATAAAAAAAAAAAATTGATCAAAACTTTGAAGGGAATCAAAGTCGTAGACAAAAGGAAAGAAAAAAGTTTACACATTAATTGCTATAAATAAATTGGCCGACTTCCAAATTGAAAACAGGGTGAAAAAAATTTATTCGCAGACGGTAATTTCGTTTTCCGAGCAATAATGTTTATGAAAAAGTAAAATCAATAAGCCGATGCCACTCGAAGCTGCTTAGTTGTAAATAAATAAAATCAAGTTAAAAGTACCGTACCGTTAAGTTTTTTTTTAACAAAAAAAAAAATTATGAATGTTTTTTAAAGGAATCAATAATTAAAGTTTAACGGGTGAAAAAGGAATTTAAATAATTTCTAGGCTGAAATTGTTAGATAAAAATTGCAAGTTGCAATCAATGTTTCAAGCACTGCAGCAGTGATGCTACACTCAAGAGTTAAAATGGTTTTCAAGTGTTTCTAATGTCTTTTCCAGAATCTTACTACACATTCTTTTATTTTTTTTCTTCCCTTACACGAAATTACATTCTATCTCCATATGGTGATGCGCATTAGAAAAAGAAATTTCACAAAAACTTAAACTTTTTTTTCATAGCTTAAGTTTTAAAGGGTTCGTGGTGTAATGGGAATAACATAAGACAGTTTTCAATCAGGTTAAAAATTCATAATATCAATATAAATTACTCATGTCACTTTGAAGATTAAATTAAACACGATCTTACGTAGTATAAGATGTTATAAAAATCTCAAAAACATCCAGAAAATAAAAAAAAAATAGAAACCTAAAATCTGGAAGAAAAAATCTACCTACAGCTCATATATTGTTCTCCAAATTTCCAAGTGACGTCGTAAGTGATGAGGCATCCAAGTTTTAAAAGAAAAAAAGTGAGAGTAAAAAAATAGAAAGAGAAAAAAAATCCTCTCAGAAATAAATTATATTTAAATGAGAAACTCCTTTATTAGGCAATTACGACCTGTCAGATTAATCGATTTCGAGACGTTATACTATACCCGCCTCATTTCGAAACCACTAAAAGTCAACCACTTAAAAAAAATTAAAGAATAATCCTCAAATGAATTGCAATGTTAATTTGAATGTATTGTGAGATGCGTACAAAGTGAGCTTTGGATTATAAAGCGCGGGATAATTTTTCATTGATTTTAAAAACGAAATATCAAAGATTCGTTTTAATGACTCCTAATTATAATTACTTAGCGTCACCCTCCAATCGAAACACATTTTCCCAAAAAATCTTCACAGGATTATTGGATTTTTAATAATTTGGAGAGATTACTTTTCCAAAATGAAATCTTTACTTTTCAGTTGTGCTCTAATACCTAATTATTTTTAAAAAACCGCCACCTAAGCCTCTTAATCTTATGATAGGATTCCAATTACGAGTATTTGGGTAAATCACTATGGTATTAAAATTAAAGACGAGTTCTTCTTTCACCACTGGGTCGTTGACAGACTTTTTACCAGACTTTTTACATGTTTTATTCAACTTTCACATTCAATCAATTATTGCTAATTTCATCTGATGAATCAAACTAGAAAAGAAAATTAGGGAAGTTCTGCACTAAGAGACTGTTTTTTGCACCTACAATGCGTCTACCAGGTGTACAAACACCATTAGTTAGACGCTCTTGTGTAAGAAAGGATTGGTCAATGTTTTATGAAAAAGTTCTGTTCAAGTTGATAAGATAGAATTCCCTTCCCAATATAAACTAGATCGCAATACTTCTCCCAAACCCGATTTTTAAGAGATGGGAGGGGGTAGGGAAGAAAAAAACGTTTTGCCGACATACATTTTGCCTTTTGGGGAAAGAAAAAACCTTGACAACATAAAATCAATTCGAATTTGATATTCCAAACATGGTTATCCATACACAACAAAGTTACAAAAAGAATAAAAAAAATCGTTGTAATAAAAAATTCAATGTGATAGTACATTTTTTTTCTATTAAAATTTATTACTTTAGTCGTTTCTACTAAGTGCCAGCTCTTATATAACTCATCAATTCGGTTTACGACAATTACAATATAAAACTGGCAAGAAACGACGTTTAAGAACTCTAAATCATTATTTAATCACTACTTTCTCATCGGGTAACATCTGAAACGTATGACTTAATAAAATTTGCCATAAGGGACAAAAAATTGCAAACAAATAAATCGATATTATATACTGTACAAACCATGTTTTTGTTGTGCCGCGGTAAATAGGGGATGGGGGTAATTGTACGATCAATACGTGAAATGTATTTATACAATTTCCGATCAAATGATGCAAAAATAAAAGAGTAAACCTTGGAGTAAACAAAAAGAATGGCAGTTTCGATTGTCATTAGAGAAAAAATTTCATTAGTTTCGAAAGTTGCAGTTCACATTGCAATAAAAAGAATTAGAAAGCAATATCAATTTTTTTTCTTTCGTCGAATTACTTGGCCTTGACTCTTGTCACGTTCAATCAGTTATTTTCTTCAATAACGGGAAAAACTTAAAATATATATTTTTTTTAAAAACAGAGATTAAAAAATGTATCGGCCCCGAAATATTGTTTCTCTCAACAAAAAAAATGAGTAAAAAAATGAATTTTTGTTTTAATAACAGGGTGGGGGAGAATAAAATCCTCATGCAACCATCACTTAAACACGGAAAACACATCAAAGCGTTTTTACCTTGATTACATGCCCCATCGACTAATTTTGCATCACTTTACTATTAAAGTGCACTTTATCATAGCGTCACCTTTGAGTGGCATTAGCTATTATTTTTATTCGCCATTCAGACAGGTGAATCAACTTTTCTAACAATAAACAGACGAATCGAAAATACCTTAATGCTTTTCTATTTCTTGAAGAAGAAAAAAATATTGGGAAAAGCCTTCCAATTTGGGCCAGTGAAAATACTTGAGCCAATTTTCATAAACTGCTTTCAGACAGCTTTGCAGATCAGATTGAATTCACAATCCAAATGAAACCCTTCGGGAAAAAAAATCAATTTCAATTACCACTTTCTCATGAAAGAAAGTAAATCTAGTTTCTAAAGTTAATGCAACGCATGCCTAAAATTAAAAAAAAAAATCCTAAAAAAGAACATTACCGCATGAAATAAATGCTCTTAATTTACTACATTCCTATTTCACATTTTGCTTCCCATTCTAATTAAGCCTAATTTCTGAACTATCGAAAATGATAAATTACTTAAAGACGCACTTTTATTCGTTTCCGATAAATTCCAATGACGTATAAGGCTTAAGCGATGAATTAAAATGGAAAACGCATCGTGAATTTTGAAAACAACGCACTGGGTAAACAATTTTTCGCTATTCGAGGGCAGCTCTGTGGAGTGGAGTAAAAGGTCGTTCACTGTATTTTTTTCGTGTCTGAATTCATTTGTTTGAACAAGGCTTGGGCGAGTAACACTTGGCAATCTCATATTGATACCGGGTTCCACGTTTCTACCAGCAACGCCCTTTTATCATACATGAATATTGTGATGACACCTGAAAGTGTCTTCCGGTTGCCAAAGCTTCTTTTGGCCACCGTGTTGGTCACTCGAGACTCGAGATGCGGAAGTACTACGAATTTGCAATGAGAGTGGCTTGACACCAGAACCTCTATTCCAGCAGCAGCAGCCAGCATCTCTAAAAATGTGACGGGAAGAGCAATCCAATTACAGGGCAAAATCGACGTATCTTGACCATGTCACATGGCCAAAAGATAAACCTCCCCAAAAAAAAAAATAAAAATAAAAATAAAAATCATCCAAGGGATTTAAAAACGTTAAGACATGAAAAATAACAATTTTCTTCTCAGGTAAGTTACTTAATCACACACTCGTCATCAGTTCCTCTAGAATCTAAACCCATGGCGCAGACACCTGCGACCCACTAGCTACACAAAGACCTCACGTTACATTTCTAATCAGGAAGTTACTCTTTGCAAAAAAAAAATTAAATCGAGAGTGATTCTCGATTTAATCTGATCAAATGTTGGATCAAATAAAAAAAAATTTATAGAGACAAAAAGAGAGAAAATAATACCTTGTTAATTGAATTGTTGTTGCTCACATGGGGTCCTCCGGTCTTTTAACATCTTTGAGGGCGGAAAGTATAAAGAAAGCCACGACGCACAATGGAGTGGAAACCCCTTTTGGTTATGATCGATATCGATCACATACACAGATGACGATTAAGTGAACAAACACACAGCTTCTTATCAGTAATAGCGGGCCCCTTTAGTCCCATTTTCACAAGGCAATGTCGTAGGCAGATAAGATGAAAAAGGATTGCACCTAAATCAAAATAAAGAAAAAAAAATTTTGTTAATTTTGTCCAGAAATTTCACTTATTGATAAATTCTAAAAAGAAAACGTTTTATTTGCGCGATAAATTTGTGGTGAATGATGGTTAGTTTTTCTTTCACTCACAAAAAAAATAAAGTGAGTTAATTCGAAAGAGTTTATGCAACAAATCGTCTACTTTAAATCCTAAGGAAAAAAATTGTTATTGCCCTTTTCTTTTGGCATAAAACTGAAACCCTCGTTTTAAGTGCAAATAAATTGGACAGGTAGAAGGCATTATAGAGAAAAATGTTGTTTTCCTACTATAAACATGACAACCATTATGCTGTCTAGAAACACACCCTAAGGAGAAGTGTCAACCAGAATTACATCTAGTACAACATAGCCAAAAAGCATCTGTCCCTTTGGACTCCAAACGGCTCAAATTCAATGGAAATTGGAATTGGGCAGTGAAAAAACACTACTAAGCTTTTATTCTATCAAAGAACAGATTGTTTTCATCCTTTAAACAAACTTATCACTGTTTACCTTTAAAATTTAAGGCCATCCGACACTTTTCCTGCAACACAGCAATGTCAATTTTGGGTCTCGAAAATCTCATTTGATGTTTGCCCGTTAGTAACTGTAATTAAAAAGTTTTAGTTGACCCGAGTTGTGTCCAATACCCTTTCGTCCACAGAGTAAATATTGTGTAATATTCTACCTGTCTCTTTTTCAATTACAATCTCAGCAAATATTTACTTTTAAAGATCTCCGATTTTCTTCAGGGGAATTTACTAAAATGCCCCAAAAATAATTGATTGTATCAAACGAATCAATGATTAATTTCGACGCCAGAGATATTTCAGCGCTGGAATAATCAATAGTTGATATAAAACTCGTTAACATTAAAATATACGATTTATAAATTACACTCGACTATCAATTATTAAGAATTATAAAATTAAATTTCACAGATAAATCAGCAGGGAGTGGCAATAAATCATCGATATGATTATTTAATGAAAACAAACAGGAAAATAATAATCATTTATTCTGTTTTTTTTTATATATATCCAATAAATCCAACAAAGTTCCACGAGTCCAAGATCTCTATCACAAAACTAACTCGCTCAGAGACCCATAGAATAATAAAATAAAATAAAATAAACTTAAAATTATAAACGTAAAAAAATGGAAAACTTTATAAAAAATTTATATCATCATCACTCGATTCGCTTTAAAACATGTACGATAATTCTAACATTTAAACTTCAAACGAGCACTTGAGAAAAAAAATTCGGAAGTAACACATTAATTTATAATACGCTTTAAAGTTCTGTTGCTGTTGACAGACAATAAGCCCGTCTTAATACCGTACTTTACTATCATGGACAGTGAGTGAGGAAAAAATGAAAAGATGAAGTGTTCTCGCTTAAGAACATCATTTTAAGTAGACCAACCCTTAAACTCTTCTCCCAAAATTGCTTATTTATTTTTTTAGGGCCGGGGGTAAAAAAAAACTTTAGTATCCCAGTTTTAAAATTTGCAATACAAGGCCACTCTTCATATGTAATGTGATTTTCCCAGGCATTACTGGAATCAAAGAATTAAAGATGCAGAGACAGTGAATGAAAATATAAAAGATTAATTTTTCATCACATTAAAGTTACTTTAGCAACAAGTCTAGCTTGATTTGTTTTCACAGGGTATGTAAATAAGATCAAAAAAATGGGGGATCAATAAAAAGAAAATACGCAAAGGTTCCTTAATTTCATTCCATTTTGATTTTCTTACATAAAATCAATGAAACCTTAAATATTTTGCAAGTCACAAATGACTAATCGAACATTATTATTTAATAAATTAAAAAAAATCTCAGATGTATGTTTCGGATTAAATTCATAATTAATGACCCGTGGAGTGTGGATGCAGGTAAATGGCAACAGGAAACACTACAACTCGAATTTCAGCGCAACAAATATACGATATTCTATTTTTAATGTAAACAACCAATCTTTTCAGTCCATATTATTCTCATTTATTTTTTCTTCTTCTTTTATCCAACTGATTTGTCATAATTTCGCAATAAAAGAAAAATCCAATCTCACGAAAATATTTTTTTTTAATAATCTTTTCCCCTCTTCCTATTTCTCTTGAAAATACCCTACTCAAAATTACATTGAAAATCGATAAATCTTTCTCTATACTTTCATTAATTTGCTTCATATTTCTCATTCGCAAAAGAAAAGCAAAACTCTTGAAACTTTGCATACCTTTAAAAATCCATCAAACACCGAATCAATCGATTTCTTTTTAAGCCATAACAATTTTCTAATTAAACCGAGTTAATGCATGCTGTGCATCCATGTTATTAATGATGAAATTTGATTATATTGTGCTCACATCCCTTTCAGCCATTTATTTAAACGTTACATAATCTATTATTGAATAGAAGCATTTTTCCTTCCTGTTCTCCTTATTCTTTCTACGCAAGACGATAATTTTTCACCTAAAATTGTTGCTCATCTATCTTCGGTATAAGTAGACTGCAGAGTATTAAATCATTCCACACAAACAGCCTATAGAAAGCCAACTCTTAAATACCTTAGCTAATCTAGGCCTAATAAAAATTAATCTAATGATTAATTTCCTAATTATTTCCATTTTTTATCGAATTAAATTAAAATTAATGTCTTCCTTAAATAAAACCGGAATTCTTAAATCACAACCGGCATGAACTCATCAATAAAAAGTATTTACTTACCAATACACGTGTGGCAAAAAAATGTAATAAGTTACAACTTGGAAATTGAAACGAGATTATGATTTACGCAACTTTAATCTTCAACTTACGGTAATGTTTCATGATTTATTGCATTTACATATCTTGCAACATTCAGACAATATTTCACAATTACCTTCAGGCTTTTGTAGTTTCTCAGCTCATTTTTTTATACACCTGTCTTGTATGCACACGATAGAAAACCCCTTCGAGTTATAGTTACTTCTGCGGTGATTTGTAATGAGCGAAGATGGCAATTAACGAGCAAGCGTGTAAATCTGAACCTTGATGGTGACACATGGTTTATACGGTCAAAAGTGAACATCAAAACTTGTTTAAACCTTAAACCAAAAATTCACTCATTTTTTTGTTGATTTTACTGAAATACGTTGCAAAAAATGCAATTTAATGTGGGAAGTGGATGAGAAAGCAGCCTTTAACAACATCCATAACCACAGCCCGAGCTATCATTTTGCCGTTCCATGTTTTCTTGTTCTCACTTCGATATAAAAAAAAAGGGCAAAGAGTGATGCACTGCGGTGGTTTGCTTGGAAAAAATATTTGAGTATTAATAAAATGCTAAAATAGAGGAACATTTGTTATTCTCACAACAAATACTTGTCAAAAAGTTATGTACAAAAAAAATCTTAGGAGTGAAGTGTAAAAAATTGGAAATTTCTTACATTTTTCCACTCATACACGACGCTGTTCTCTTTTCAGGGAAACAAAACCACTTCCGGTTAATTTCGGTATTGCGGGACTGAAGGAGAGTTTGTATTCTGTACGCATATCAAAATTTCAAGTTCATAACCTTACCGGAAATACACTTTAAAGGTTGAATCTTTCATGTTGCAGCATCAATATTCAGATCTCAAATTTTGCAAATTTTAACCCGAGAATATGAAATTGACTATACACTGCCTGAACTACACTTAAATTTTTACGTATCAACTGCAGTTATGAATATAAATATTTTCCTCTTACATTTGTTTGGTTTATTTAACATGCCAGAAAATGTAATAATAAACATTATTATTATTTAACCAAGTTTAGACAACCTAGTAACACCTAAAGGCAAACATGCCACATCATACAGTCTTCTAGGAAATATAAACGAGCGTGTTTTCACTCTGTTTTCACCCTCCAACTTCATCTTCATTTAATTCTCGGTGGTAAACATGACGATTTTTCATCAAGGACAATATCACACGATTTAATTCCTATTGATTAAAGTACTGCCTCAGCAGAAGTTTGAGCAGAAGACACTTTGGAAGTGTAAGAGCCACTCGTAAATCGTATTCCCAACCCAGTCTAACTCATGCGCTGTATAAGAAATTCAGCTCAATGTCACAATGTGATATCAAAAGCTAAGCTGAAATTACAACTGTGCATGTCACCTGCCTTGAATGCTCATCTATCGTTGAATTATTAAACAACCCAAAAGTTGGCTCTGCCACCCGACTGATGGCTCCTGCAAAAAAAAACTTTGAATCGAATTTGCCTTTCACATCATTCAAATGTCAAACTACTGTTTCGATGTCACTTCTTTCTGCAAAGAAATTCTGTCGTTTTAAACACACAACGTTTAATAAAAGTATATTTTAAATGTAAATTAATCCATCAAGAAAAATCACTTTGATTTACTTACTCCATAGTTTCTCTTCTTTTTCCATAAAGTATATATATATAAAAAAGATGAAACTTAAAAGTTATGGATTAATTCGACTGGGAAAACTTGTCATTGAAAATTTTCTTAGAAAAAAAAGAAGAAAAATATCGAGCTAAAAAATTTTGCTTCTTGGAATTTCCATCAAATTTTTTTTTCTTGTGAAATTAATAATAAATAACCTTTAAAATTGTAAATAAAAACTGTGATAAAAAACAGGCAAAGTTTTTGATATACCTACATAAAAACATGGCTGTTTACTTTTTTTAAGTTATTGACTAAAAACATGCCATGTTTACTACACTTTCAATACAGTAGTTACTTAATCAATTTTTAGGGTATATACTTAAGGACCCTTATGTACACATGCAAATGCATCATTCACAAACATGCCGCACACTCTAAAGTCTACACTTCTAGCATTATTTACAATACTTGCACTATATTTAACTTACCTTTGATATCATAAGAAAATCATGCTTGTTTTGTTTTTAAATTTTTTTTTTATCCAACACGATTACATTTACCCCAACAAGTCTGACTTGAGAATGTTTGACACTAACCACATCTAGTGGCAATATGAAATAAACAGGCAACTTCAGCAGGCGGCGAGTCGATTTCAATACCAGGGTCAATCAAATTACCGCCGGAATCCAAGCAAGCCCCATGCCCCAACAAGTGTAATCGAAATCACCTAATAGCCGTATTATAAACTTGATATAAGTAAAGTGGTACTTACTGTTGTTCATTGCCAATAAATAATTCATCAATGGTGTGTTTTTGTTTATGGATTTCTTACGGAATAGGTGTACTGCTGACACACACTACAGGTTGCCATAGATACACACGGTCAACTATCGTATTAATGTTCGCAATTTTATAAACTGTTGACGTCCTCTAATTTTGATGACAGATGCCTTGTTTTTTCTTCCCTATATTTACATGTCTCTCTCTCGATCTTCGGCGCCTGTCACCACACGTGAGTACACAACACTGAACGCACGTGCCTCGTGCCCCTACGTAAACATGTGACAAGCTAAACCTAAATTTAACTTTCAATTTTAATTATAGATGGCAGTAGCACTCACCTCTGCGACGCTCTCCTAAGACTTTCAAGCAGACGTCGCAGACAAAAGATGCAACGAGGATTATGATTTGTAGAAATAAAACGTGATTAAAATTTGAACAAGAAAATAAATAAGAAACTCATGCAACTTTTATTGTAATAAAAAACAACTTATTTTTAAGGTGCGTAATTTATGAAATAAAATTATCGTCTAATTCCTTTAAGGCTTCATGGCGCGTATATAATTATTTTCAGCATGTCTATTTTTTAAAAGTTCCTTATTTATTAACGGGTTAAAAAAAAGTTTAAAATCGAAGCCCATTCATTCAGTAACAGGCAGCTGCCAAGAAATAATGGTGAAAGGTACTTGCAGCTCTAATTTTGCATCTGACAGCCAATGATTGCCAAATGCACTTCAGAGTATACAAGTGATAAAAAGATTAAAAAAAGAAAAAGTAGTGAACACCTTTCGCTTCGATTTCTAAAACAGCTGACATTTTATAACCGAAAATAATGCCATCTACATTAAAGTATATAAGATATATGTTTCGTACAATCCGATTAACACTATAATTTTGAAGGCCAATTGGCTATCATTTGTCAAACTGTCACATCGATAGGAGCGTTATTAAATCCGAAGACAGAATTCAGACTTTGGCTTTCACGAACTCACAACCCTGAATCAATGGTCTATTGATGAATAGGCCGGAAGACAGCAACACTAATTCTGACATCTCTTTCACGTCCACTCTTTGTGTCAAGATTTATAGGGGATGAAGTGCCATCTTAACCTAAGAAGTTCATTCGCCTTCTTTACAGTGTGAAAAAGAAAGTGCCACCTGAAAACTTAATGAATATCTCGCAAGAAAACAAACTTTTAAGTGAGTTAGTAAGTAAATATATAAAACCAGTGACTAGTTTTAGCCTAAAACGTCGAAAAACTCGACCGCAACAACAACACTGTATAACGCAGATAATGACATTCGTTCTCCACTGGGAAAACATGTCATTAACGCACAGCATGACATATTCAGGTCATTATTCGTTGAACAGTCGCTTCCCTGCAGTGCTTTTCACAGTGGACAATGATGACATTATACGAAGATGAGAATGATTTCGGAGTTTGAATTGTCTCTTAACACTGTATAAATATAGAATGTTGGCAAATAAACAAAAATTAAGTTGTTGTTGTTGCATTTATGTCATATTTTTCAACATTTAGGGATTTTCAGTTTGTCGTTTAGCTGAATATAACAAACTTCAACCTTTTTCTTTGCTTTAAGATGTAAACAAACGATGAATTTGCGCTCTCAGCATTCACCCCGCTCCCTTCTGTGCGCGTGACAATTTGAAAAGTATTAAATTTACTCTGTATCTGATGATATAATAATCCGACCGTAAAAGCATACATTGGAATATTATTTTATCTTTAATTTTACATCGAGTCTCAATGGGGGTCAGCAATAAACAAATGTAATCTTAATTCTTGCGTTACTCCACTAATTGAAGATCAAGTTATTTCACGATGATAAATGGTAACCTTGATGATGCCTGACGGACTGAGCCATAATTGCTTCTTTTTATTTCCTATCAGAATTTCCTCTAGCGAAAAATTAATGACGCATATCTAAAATTAACTACTTAAAACTTTCTTATCGTTAATTTGTATAATACCAGCAAGAGTTTATCCATTCTATATATAGATTATACTTAAAAATAATACCGGTAATAATAATAAAAAATTTTTAAAAAATTGCAAATTTTTAATTTAGTCAAGTGTAAGTCAGACGTCAATCACTCATTTCTATGGATTGCCGCCGCGTAAATATTTACCCTTACTGTAGATGTTAATCACATTTAATTAGCAAAGATTAAACTTCAGAGGTTGCTGCTTAAAAGGGGAAAACAAGTAGGCACGGTAATATACGCATCAGTTGCATTTTTCTTTGTGTCGTTAATTTTCTCCTGGAATCGAACTGAGTGAATTTTCATGCTCTCACCGCGTCTCTTAAAGAAGGTTTTGCCATGTGGCAGTGCGATCAATGGTACATCTAGAGGTCTCACGAGAATGTAAATAAGACGAAGTCCCGCTCTTTCCATAATTGGATTCGGGCCTTTTAAGACCTTCCAAAGTCTTGTCAGGGCTTTCACAAAATTCGTAATCCCGAAGGTATATACCAAAGTCATATAGAATGAAATAACCATACTTTCTTTATTACTGTTGTGTTCGTTTACTAATACGCTTTAATGAATAATAAAAAAAAATATTGCAAAACTAAATTAACATGTCTCCAGCAATAAAAACATCAAAACATTGATGATATATGGTGAGACGATAAAAGATTCAACGCTGTCATTTACTTTGTTATAATTTAGACCGGTGTTTACTCAAATAGAGCATTCCTCTGGAGAATTGTAACTACAGCAACGACATTTGGACAAAAACGAAAATAATAAAGAAACTCGAGGTTGCCAACCTCTCAAACTAATCATGATGGTTGTCCTGAAAACTTCGCAATAATGATGATGGGGATACCACAAAATTACCTCATTTTTATAGGGTCTCTTAAAAGAAGTCGAGTCAGCAGTAATTACTTGTACACTCAAGAAAGGCTTTGAACTCATATGTGGTATGGCTTTTTGAATTTGTTACTTGTATATACAGTACATGTTTGCTTGTTACATCAAGATTATACCACAGCAGAGAAAGTTTCACACAAACTGTGAAAATGATGTTCAGCCGGCTGTATCAATTAATCTTTAAGCTTTTCAGGTTTTCCCACGCAACCACCAATGACTTCTCAAATTAAGGTCTCAGTGGCAATCGAAACCGCAGAGAGACAAGTCCTCAAACATAACGAATTGCAAAATATTGTTACCACTTGTTTCCGCTCCCATTATTTCGTGTAATAAGTAGAAGGTATGGAGTACCTTTATCATCCCACTAATGGACGTAAGAGACCCTGCCCGTTTACACTATCGTGGTACAATTAAGCCTGATTAGTTTGGTTGGTGGGTACGATTAATTTCTGCCAGCTGCACTCCAATTAAAACACTCGGGTCCACTTATCTCATTTGGGAATTTGCGAACTGCGTTTCAAGTTGAAGCACACCCTTTAATTTTTCCACTCTGATGCAATGTTTATAAATAAACATGCATGTATCACCCATGTGAAAGTAATGAGTTCAAATAATTCATATACCCTAGGTTGAATCGGACAGAAAGTTACAACATAATTCAAAAATAACAAATTTTGCCTGCTAAAAAATGTAATAAAATCTTGTTCAACTTATATTTAATCATTTAGAAGCCTTCTGTTGGTGTGTGTGTGTGTGTACAGTATCTAATTGAAATCGTTCGTTTTCAGATCCCAGCAGCGCAACTTAAATAAATCTAACTAATAAGGCCAACACGTTTTGGAACAAAAAAATTCTAAAACACAAAATCAAGTTAATTAACCAAGTAGAATGTGGTGTTAACTGCTAAATGCAGTGTTAATGGACATTCTGTCTATTTTATTTGTTTTTGTCACAGATTGGTGGCTTATTTTATGATCATAGTGTCGCGGTATAAACTAGGGCCCATTCCATTTCATTTTTCAGATTTTCTTTGTTTTTGTCACCGATTTGTGGCTTATTTTATGGCTACAATAACCCAGGATGGGATGCAGTAAAATACAGTGTGCTTCATTTCATTCTAGATAGATAGCAATTCTGTTGACATTGCCAATTTTATTCATTTCTCACGTTTATTGTGACTTCCTTTCATTTGTATTGCTTTACTTCACAGCTGCTTCAACATTTTTGCAATAAATTGGCCGCAATTCATCAACGATTAAAAATACATTGCTGTTGGCAAATCGGAATTCTCGAAAGTCTCATCCGATGGTTTTTGTTGAGTGTTGCTAGGAGAGGATTTCCTGCGTTCATCAATTTTCAACCGAGGAATGGAAACAACTAAATTTAGCCATGCAGTCTGTTCGTATGGATCGGAACAGTCTGAGCCTAAATTTTTTAACTCTGATTTTCTCGATTTGTGCAAGTGGTCTTGCTTAGTGGCTGAAGTCGAAACTTCGTTACTTCCTTTGCTCTTAATGAATTTGTCTTTACTCTCATACGACAATCCTAAAACAAGAGTAAAAGCACTTTTAATGACTCAGCCATTACGTTTAATTCCATGTAAACAAACAGTTACTATTGTACCTTCTTTTAGTTTATTTTCAGCATCAGCTATTGATGAAAAATAATTAAAATTTGCCATAAGTGATCCTTTGATTACTTGAATTACAGATTTCTGCAAGTTTTTCAAGTAGATACAAAATTTAAGAATATTTTAATTTTTTCATACGAATTTACTTTACCTGAAGATTTGTAAAGATTAACAACTGTTTTCGGTTTTGAAATTCTTCCATCAGTTCTTTGACACACTTGATGAATTAAAAATGTCTTAATATTTCTAAATGTTATCTATAAAAATAAAAGTAAAGAATATTTACTTCGGCAACAGTGAAATCCATTCCACACAGATGCGACCCATCCACTATAATAGGAAATTTTTTCCTTTCTGCAAAATAAAAATAAAAATAATAAAATGAAAACATTTGAGTTTCCCTAGGCAATAATTTTAATTACAGTTTAACTTACGATCTGCAATTTTGATTACTTTATAGCGTACGTATTCAACTGCTGGAAAATTAAGCATTCTGTCAGGTTGTATTAAAATAAAGGGAGGTTCATACTGTAAATCGAAGAATCAAATATCATTTGCCATTTTAGATTAATTGATTTATGCGTACCGTAACTTTAACTAAAATATTTGGGCGTGCACTGCTGTAAAGCAGAACTGCAAGGGAAAGCCCGATGCCCACAAGAATTCCATACTGGATAAAGGTGACATAATCATTAGTTTGGTATGACAGCAAATATATAGGTGTAATCAGAGACACAAATCTCGCCAAATATTTCACATTTTTCTTCTACTTGGATTAAAAATGCAACTAAATACAATTAAATTCCAACAAACAGAAACTCGCCCGCTATATTGACTGAATTTGACGAGTCCCATCTCTGATCACCCTATCTAAATAAGTTACTTCAGCGCCTAAAGCGATACAGCAGATGAAAGTAGTTATCATCGTCAGTGAATCAGTTTCTGAAATTCATGAAATGTTAAAAAGAATTTTTTTTTTTTGGAGGAAAAACTTACTACTTGCACGCCATAATTGAACCACAACATTGCACCTTAACATAAAAATCACAGCACAAATGACCATAGAAGCTAAAGCAGCTTGAGGAATGTAGTTAAAGTAAGGCGTTAAGAACTCTAATGCCAATAAAACAATTCCTCCAGCGAAGACGCCAGCAAAAGGCGATCGAACACCGTTATTGCTATTTAGAGCACTTCTGGAATTGTCAAATGAACTGGTTGTAATGTCATTACCAAAGGTATAATACACTACTGATATACCGTACCTGGGTAAGTTTCCGGAAGTTGGCAAGGCAGATAAAAACGAGCCAAACAAATTTGAGAGTCCTAATGCTAAAATTTCTTGGGTATCATCGACACTTTTCCCTCTAACTATGTGAAAAAGGAATTTTAAGACGATTTAAAATTTCTATAGAAGTGGAAAAAAGTGCGTACAAAACACTTTAGCAACAACAATTTGCTGGAGTATCGAAAGAACTGGTACAAGAAAAATTCCAGGTCCTAAATCCTGAGAAGAAAAAAAAATCATCCGTCTTCTTGAAAGAAATATTTATCAATAATGTAACTTTACTTTGCACATGTCAATAAAATTGTGTGTGACATTATTCTGAACATTTGAAAACGGTGGAAGATGAAAAATTGGCAGCCCTGCATCTACTCCTGCTGTTAAGGTTAATACATTAATGTCCTGGATGGATAGGCAATATGCAATGGCGGAAGCAGCAGTTATAATAATTACATTACGTCCTATATATAATAGAATAACAAGCAATATTAGAAGCAATGCCTTTATACACAATTCTCACCTGTTGAAATTAGCCTTATGATTCGTCTTTTAAATCGTTGTCTTTTTGTTGGAAAAGGTCCTGGATCCATCCATTCTATTGAATGTAAATACTGTGTAGGAAATTATTATTTATTTATTTATGAAAATGTAGGAATCGTTATTATGAAAATGAGGTATTTACTCTGAGTAGTAGTAAAATAATGATGCAGCAAGTTCCAAGAACAGTGTCCCAATAACTAAAATAAAGTTACCGTAATTAAAAATTTACTGTATTATTATTAAAATATCAAAAATTTTACTTTATATTGTCGATATTCTGATATGTTTTGTAAAGCCCATCAAAGAAACCGTCAGCAGTAACGTTTAAGCCTAGAACAGTCTAAATAAAGCTCAAATTAATGTCAAAATGAGAAATTTGATATAATAAATCGCATTAATACTCTGAATTGTGCAGCAGTGATCATTACTGCAGCTGCAGATGAAAATCCACAATTGACAGGGGCCGATATGAAGTCTATTAGGAACCCTTCACGAATTGTAAAATTATTAAATTTTGTTTGATAATCTAAAATTATTCTAGTCAATTTCAATATTTACCTAAATTGAGAACGGCAAATAGCAATTCCACACATCCACTAAGAAAGCACAAAAGCACCGGATACGACGGACCTCCACGATAAGAATAGTCTGATATAAGAAGTCCCATAACAGCCGATGGTCCAATACTCAATTCACGCACGGTGCCGAAAATACAATAGAGGAAGTGTCCAACTATGGACGAATACAGTCCATACTGAAAAATGAAATCAATGTAATTTATTTTGCTACAGACTGTAATGCAGCGTGATGTACTATAATGAGTTTTCTGGCTTACCTGCAATGGTACATTAGCCACGCTAGCAAAAACAATGGATTGAGGAATAAGTGTGAAACCGAGTATAAATCCAGCTAAACTGTCCTTCAATAAATCTTGAGGTGTGTAACTGGTTATCCAAGCTGTGATGGGCACTCTACGTTTCATTAATCTCGAAAACGATTTCATCTGATGGGCGCAACAACTTTTTTCTCGTTGCTCCCATGATGTGTGTGATCCATTTACACCGATCATGTTTGCCAATGAACCAGCAATACTGGAACCCATTTCCACTACACTCGATGCCATCCTGGAGAAGAAAAAAATGAAGAACAAACAAATTATTATACAAACAAAATAAACTTTTCTTGCGAAATTGTTTTTATACAGAGAGTTTAGTTAAATTGGCTAATTATAAATGTATTAATTCGTGTCAAAATACAGTTAAAGAGAGAGAGAAAACATCTCTCGGTGATATTTTTGTTATATAATTAAAATTTTAAAATCTCGTGAATTCACGATTTTAATATCACGATTTTAATTTCACCATTATAAAATTTAACAGCCCGTGCCTAGTACTTTTTAATAGCCTCTGGGGTACAAAGAGTTACTACATCAAAGACTTCGTGTAGTAATGATAAGATAAAATGAAAACTAACCTCTCGTAAATGACACTGGACGAGCCTTAGCGCGTGTTGATGATTTTTTAGCTTTCAAATTTTGACTTTGTTATTCAAAAATTAATTCTAAACTGTGAATTTTAAAACTTTTTATTGAGCAATGGCATTGACTTAAATTCGTGTTCGCATTCTGTAATCAAATAATCCCCACTGCCTGTTTTATCATTTAATCTGCCATCTTAATTCAATGTCTTAACAACTTTCCGTGTTTTTCCCACTGACCCTGTACTTTATAATGCGACAGAACTAGAAAAACAATATTCAAGCATTGTTTGCTGAATTTTGCTAATATTTTAATACTATTGATAAATATAGGGGCTTTCATTGCTCAAGATTTTGACACAAACTACTTAATTCGCCCGTATCTCAGAATCAGAAGCAATGTACTCAATAAAAAAAAGTAGCTGGGGAAATTTGTTTACTGCTTTGGAAAATTTCTATCACCACAACAAAAACATTTATCACGCAAGAGCAATATTTAAGTCTGTTCTCGTGTTCAGAAATCTGAAAAAAAATATTCTTTTAAAGGAAAAAATAAAAATAAGTATTATTGATTTGCGGCATCAAGAAGATCGAAAAGCAAGGGTATATAATACTTCTTATTTATTTTTTGTATCAGAAGTTAGTGGTATTCCCACTCAGCGAGCAATGCCCTCCTTGTTTTTCTCTGGAGTCTCGACTAGAAGGAAATTCCCAGATTTTGACTAGCTGGCGTCATCTATTGGTCTATTTGGCAGATTTCAGCTTTTTGTTTACTTTTATTTTAATACTTTTATTATTTAAAACTTAAAAAAGAATGGTAAAAGATCGTAAATTAAATAGGATTATTAATTGAATTATAATTTATGTTTCATCAGTGGTTTTTGTAAACAAAGCGCGTGTAATGTTACGCAATGGGATCCGTCAAGTTGGTTGCGGAATTTCGGGCTTGGTTTGTGTCAGCTAGACTTCCGATTATCAATTGATTAATTGGTGTTTTAACTTCTAGTCTAAGAAAAGAATGTTTTAAACACCAAATATGAATGCTGTTTTACAAGTAGAAAGCGATCATGTCTTCCTTAGACGACTGTAAGTATAAAGCAGTGACATGTTAATTCTGAAAAAAATAATATTTTGCTAAATATTTATTCCTGATGCACCAACGATGTTTTTAACTGTTGCGTTTAAATTATGGTTCATTCAATACGATGTGCATCGATTTGTGAAGCTAAATCTAATCAATCTGCAGAAAAACTATGGTAAACAGCGACCAGCAAAAAGCCGCTCGAGTTGTTGTCAGAGGGTATCCATTTTGTAGGCTAGTCGTAAATGACGTCACCATTGTGCAAATCACGACTCGATAGCAATCTAAATATTTAAAGTATAATTTTTGATTGACAAATAGATGATAATACTTGTACGTGATAATGAATGAGTTTTTTTTTTGAATTTCTTACCCCACAATAATAATTAAAAAAAAAAAATCAATTGATATTGAATGCGTTTCACAATACAATCAATTTGATACACTGCACTGATGGACTTCGCCCAGCAGCTGAACAAATAAAAAATAAAAAAAAAATAAAAAAATTGAAATACTATATTAAGGGTTTAATATTCCGGAAAGTGATATTTCTATTTTTGAAAACAAGATTTCAGTTTCTTCAACTACGACCAATGGCATGGTCATGGCCGAATGGCATCTAATTCTTTAAATATCACTTATTGAGAAACAAGA
>JAQFZO010000407.1:0-25692 GCA_034695885.1 Geophilus flavus
TTATAAGTTTTAAATTATTCAAACGTGGTTTATGTTTGATTTTATAGGGAAAAAGCCACTATTATACAAAAAAACCTGTGCCATTCATACGGAAGTAACTTTGTGTTTATTTTGTTTTGTGGCAAAATATCAGTCATTGTCAATGTTAAATTTTTTTGCCAACTACTTTTAAAATTATTTATGCCATTTTGATGATGTTTAGCTTTTGTGGATGTTTTAATAATTCTTTATTTTTCAATTTTAGATGCGAGGCTGATCCAAATGCTTTGGCCAAATATGTTATAGCATTAGTGAAGAAAGATAAACCGCTTCCTGACTTAAAAGATACATGTATTGACCAATTAGATGTATTTTTACAACAAGGTATGAAGAAAATAAAAAAATGTTTTGTAATTTATAACAATAATTAATGTTTGTTCATTCTATTTACAGAAACGAAACCATTTGTTGAACTTTTATTCAAAACTTTAGATTCAAAATCATATTTGAAAAAAAATGAAATACAACAAACGCCAATTCCACCGGCAGCTGCCCCATCTCAGATCTCGACTTTACCTTCAGACCTAAATACAACAAACACCGTTGTTTCTACAAATTCACCTTCTACATCGGTTGCTGTTGGTTTAGTGTCTAGTTCTAATCAACCCCGTGATAATATCAAAGATGCACGCGATTCCAGACGAATTCCTCGTCCGGAACCTGTAAGTTATTTTTTTTACAAACTTTACTTGAATTATTTATTGATTTATTTATTTTTTAATGCAATAGCTGCATGATACGGATGAGCGTGATAAAAGAATCACGCGAAAGCCGTCTCCTACTGCGAGAAGTCGAAGCCGCAGTCGTAGCCGATCGAGTAGGAGTCGCAGCAGGAATAGGTCTAGGAGCAGGAGCAGGTTTGAATTGAGAAAAAAAATAATGACAAAATTTAAACGTTAAAAAATAACTTGTTTACTACAGGGATAGAGACGAACGGCGTCCGCGTAGGTACGGAGAGGACGCGAAACGAGACCGTCGACCACCGATGTCGAGACGGTACGATCGATACAACGATTATCGACACGATAGGTTGCGCGAAAGAGATCGCAGCCGTGACCGCGAAAGGGAATCTGAAAGGAATCGTGAACGAGATCGCACTAGGAGTCGGTCGAGGACCCCTAGAAGTCGAACCAGGTCTCGCTCGAGGTCAAGGGAACGGCAAAGGAACGACGGTCGCGATTCGAATCACAAAGTTCAGAGCCCCGTCAAGACCGAACATGGAGATAAAGATTATCGATACCCAGCGACGGGGCAACCGAACACTACACCGGCCAATTCGGCGGCTGCCTTGCCGCCCGTACCTGGAACAGTCGGTGCAGAGTCGCAGGCGATGTACACAAATTATAGCAGGAGTGGCAAATCGTCGAGAAGGTGTCGGGATTTCGACGGTACGAAGTTAATTCCGTATTTGTTTAGAGTTATTTTTAACACTGTTATTTTTATTTAGAAAGGGGATTTTGCATGCGTGGTGACCTCTGCCAGTACGACCACGGAACCGATCCGGTGGTCGTAGACGATTTACCCGGCATGATTGGGTTTCCGCCGCCACCCAATAATCAGGGATTGCGTAAGGAGACTTTAATATCGACATTTTGTCGTGATCCTTCCATTAATAATGTTTATTTTCTTCCGTTTTAAAATTATTCAGGTCCGTCTGTGCCTCCTGCACCGATGCCGCCGATTATGGGGCATCCACCACTCCCAAGGCCGCCTTTACCACCACCGCCTCATCCTCCTGGGATCAAAGGTTTGTCTTTCACTTACTTTATTTTTTCTTCTCTAAAAAAATGATGATTTATTATTTTATTTTTTAAAATGTAGCACCCGATGCTCAAGGCCGAGTTCGTCCTGATGGGGCACCATATTTTACCGAACCTTATTTACCGGAGCCGTACAATCCCGAAGCACCTTCGCTTGACAGACCACCACGCATTCGGTCGGGTTATTGGAATCCTCGTCCAAGTTTGCCTCGTGGAATCGGACTTCGTCCACCTCCCATTTTTCCTCAGCAGATGGCTCGGGAGTTGATTTCCGTTCCTACAGTGGACAATGCCACTCAGCAAAACGACGATATTTGTAATTTATTTATCAGTAAGTCTAAATATGGGATTGTCTGACTGAATTATTGTTATTTTTTGTTGATACAGCGAAAGGACGAATGGTGATGGTTTCTCAAAAGAGGATACACGATGGTACTATTAAGGATGGGTTCGAAAATTTGAATCCTGACCAAGATTCTACCAATAATAACACGCACATCGATGTGGGGAATAAACGCCGTCCTTTTGATTTTAACCGGTTAGGGCCAAGGAAGAATAATTTGGAAAATGCTACGCTAGAATTGAGAAAAATTCCTCGAGGTCTGAACAGCATCACGCAGTTAAATAATCATTTCGCTAAATTTGGCCGCATCGTAAATTTACAGGTTGGTTTGTATTTTATTTTTAATTGTAATTGTTCTTTGCTAATAAAATTATTTCTTATTTGAAGGTTTGTTACGAAGGCAATCCAGAAGCTGCCCTTATCTCATTTTCATCTCATGCCGAAGCAAATGCTGCGTATCGCAGTACAGAGGCTGTTCTAAATAATCGGTTTATTAAAGTTTTCTGGCATAATAAGGACAATGCAGAAGTAAAAAATATTTATGACAAAATTATCAAGTTTTTTCACGAATTGTTTTAATTTGATTTTGTTACAGAACTCTAAATATGAAATCCCAACTCCTATCGCACCAGTTCCTCCTTTTGGGAACAAGAAACTCTCCATCAAAGACAGGTTGGGAATGCCTGTCATTGGACCTGGTGGTGAAAACAACAAGGAATCAAAGCCGGTTTTATCGCAAACTACGTTACCGACCAACGAAGATTCGGAGAAGGTAGGCTTCTTCGTTCGATAAACTGATTACTGTTTAATTTACATTTTTTTTTTGTGCGTTACAGACGAGTGTCGTTTTATCTCCGACTGGAAATTTATCAAAAACGGTTTTCAATCCTGCCGCTTTGCGGAAGAGCAATGTTAACCCATTGGCGTCGAAAACTGTTCAAATGTTGTCACAGCAAGAAGTAGTCAAAAAGAAGCAAGAAGAACAAAGGAAGGAATACCTCAAAATCAATGCTGACATACAAAAGAGGAAACAGGAGTTGTTAAAGAAATATATTCAAGATCAAAAGGTATTTTCTAATGCGTAGAAAAATTAAATAAACTCGTATTAATTTTATTTTTTTTAGGTGCTCATCGAAAGATATGAAAACAAAAATTTGTTACCGGCCGAAAGAGAGAAATTAAAAGTGGTAAATTTCATTTATTCTTTTTAATTTGATGACAATGATGTTCTGACATACTTTTTTTTAAATTATAGACCATAAAATCAGTCCAAGAATGCATTGATAACTTTAAAAAAGACCTGATGCCTACGCAAACGACGACGCCAAATCATCCAAAGACAAAGGTCGAGGCACAGAAACAATTACTCGATATCGAAATGGACTTGTATAATAAGCAGCATCAGGGCGCAGATACCACAGAATTGAAAAAGAAGGTGGCCGAGTTGAAGCAAGAAGTAATAATCACGGTGCTGTATTTGTCTATCGAATATTGGAGTCTTACAAATCTTGTCTATTTATATTTTAGGCCAGAGCGTTGGGTCTTTTAGATCCCGGAAGAGGCCGTGGTGGGCGCGGTCGTGGGAGAGGGATCCGTGGGAGTCTGAGAGGAATTTTCCGTGGCCGAGGCCCAAGAGCGAGCGTCAGCATCGATCGGAGACCGAAAAAACTCATGATAGCAGGATTGGATGAAAGCGAACGAGATGAAGCGATGTTGCATTTAGCTGTGAGTCTTAACGTGACATCGAAAAAATTCGAGTTTTCTCATTAATTTCATTTCTTTTTAATTTAAATCAGCAATTTGGTGAAATCGAAGGGATCGATCATGACGAAGGGAACAGTTTCACCGTTCTCACATTTCAAACTCGCAAAGATGCAGAATTGGTAAATCGATCATCTATGTTGTTTCGTGAATAAATAAATAATAGATAAATTTATATTAGTTCTTACAGGCAATGCTGCTCGGACCAAAATTTCGAGAAAAATCGTTGAATGTATCATGGTACAAAGATAACTCATCAAATGAGAACGAAGGAGTCGATGTAGAAACCGACATCCTGGTAGGCGAAGAGGAGGTTTGCATGGATGATTTTTAAATTATTAGTCCGAATGAATCGAGAAGAAATTTCTAAAAATAAAAATAAAAAATTTTCTTCGTTTACAGTTGGCTGACGACATGGAAAACGTGGAGTTACTTCTTGTTGATGACGAAGAGGAAGAAGACTCTGAAGCCAGATCGTGGAAGCGATGATCAAGTCATCATTTATTTAATTAATTATTTTAATCCGACCTATTTTGTTAAACTGTTTTCTTCTTTCCCAACTTTTTCATTTTGGATGTGCCATTGTGCATGAAATGTGATTTTTTTTTTCTGTTTTTTTTTACTCACTTAGAGCCGTTGTTAACATTTTATACAAAATAAAAATTGTAATTTCAGTAATTGGAAATTGAGAATTAATTGTTTATACCAACTGGTTAAATTCAAATGTTATTTTCATATTTCTTTGATTACCCGGCCACATGATGTAAATGTTACATTTGTACAAAAGAAAGAAATCCTAGTCCAATAGTGACAGAGTGGGCCTTCAAGTAATCGTTTTGATTTTATAGTTTGTTTATTAATAATTTTCGGTCATGTAAACTGAAGTTTTGTTTGTTTTTTTAAACAGAAAAACTAATTGTACAATTTGAAACTTTTTTTTCAATGTTTTCTCTCTCCTGGGATTGTTCAAAGAAATTTATTTACTTTGTGTAATTTTTGTACTCATTATAAAATGAATTTATTATGTAAGTAACTCACGGTTAGTAGAAAAAAATGCGAGAGAAAAAAAAAGAAAAGAAAAAAAGAACAAACAAAAACATACAAAAGAAAGAAAGAGAAAGAAAGAAAAAAAAAATTTGAACGTACCGAGAAAATAATTTTAAAAATATTTGAATAAGCATTTTAAGGAGATGAAAAAGAAAACGTTAAAAGAATTTTTCATTAAAATAAACTTGCAGAAAAAAAAACATTAAAAAAAAAAAAAGGAAAAAAAAATATAAATCTAGAAAAGAGTTACCAAAATCAAGTTTTCACTTGATCAACAACTGAAAAAACTTTACAAGAACGAAGTTTATTTTGAAGATTTTTTTATTCGAAGTCTGTAGAAAAATGAACATCTGGTAGTAGTTGGTAAATCAATTATTGCGTCATTATACGAATTATTAATTTATATTTTATCACATTTTTAGGTTTCATACTGATGACAAACTCTTCCTTTGGAGTCTGGAATAAATAGGCACAGATTGGTAAGTATTAATTTATTATTTTCTATCATTATTATTACCTGCTTTCTTTACGTAACATCCATTTTCGTAATGTTGTCACTAACGCTCCTCCGAGAAAAATCTGCATCGGATGGTAAATCAAAAGCGGGATTGATAAAGTGGACAGATGAGGTAAATCACTGAACATCAACCTCATCATCGGTATTCCTGCATATCAAAATACACGAGTAAATATAGATTTAAATGATTAATACGAGTGTTAATTAATAATTTTATAATTTCATACTCACTTACCGAGAGTTAAGGATTTATGAGTTGAAGAAAAAATAGCTGCGACCGTATTTTTGGGTGGAAAAGATACGGACGGATGATTGCATACCCAGAAAACACAAGATATGAATAAAGCTTGAATAAGTGCAACTGTATAAAGGAAAAGGAAAAATAAATATATTTTTTCTGTTATTTAATGATTTCTTGCATGAAATATTAATTTTTGTATTCATTATTTATTTATACCTATAACTATGATAAAAATTAAGGTGCTTCTTTCAATGGTAAATCCACTCTGAGAAAAACTTTCGCAAAAAGTTGTGTATATGATGAACAAAAGTAAACAACTGCACGAACACGCAAAACAAAAAAAAAATAGATTGGATTTTTTGCAAGTGAGAAGTTACAACATGCAGTTATAAAAAAATATGCAAGCTGACACACCTGTTTAAATTATTAAAAGCAACTTGGCTCCTGGTAGGAGACTTTTTCATGTACAAATGAGTTATTTGGCCCAAAATGAAAGGTAATGTCACCGTAATGGTCAGCTGGGCAATAGTCGAGGATATGGGAATTACGCTGCTTATGCCCAACTGAAAAATGCATGCACTTATATTATATATAATAATAATTTGATAATTATATTATACCCCAAACTTACCCCATATAGAAGCGAGATCGGAGTCACGATTAAACCCTGTAATTTATAATTCGAATATTTTTTCTCCAATTTATAAATTTTTAAGTGGAATTCATTACCAAAAAGCTTCCAACTACCGAATTAAACACTGCAACTGCCTGTTAACAAGAAAGAAAGAAAAGTTCTTTTTACATTTTTCATTAAACTTTCCCTCCCATGCCTCCCATGCTCAAAAAGAAAAATCCCCATGCAGGAATTAAAGCATTTCTAATTAAATGCCACTTGGCAGCAGCAGCCATTTGCAAATGCCACTTTCTTGCCACTTTGATTCAATTACGAAAGAAATGCCCTCCTCAAATCTATTTCCTAATTGTCTCTTTAACCTCGTTGCCTCCGACAGTTTTAGTGAGAATGACAGCCGAAGATACTGGTGGAGGAAGGCAGCTCACTGACATCAAACTGATGTTGAAGAGAAAAAGAAAAAAATAATTATCCAATCCCACATTGGTTGGATCAAGGAATTTTTAATTGAATCATTCGACCAATGTAAGTTAAAATCTTACCCTTTTAAAAGCCATTCGTCGATGGATATTACGTTTAAAAGTCCGGTTATCACGTAAATACACATTGGTATGATTATAAGGGAAAATCCTTGAATAAATAGATGTAGTCGAATTTGTGTGACCGCTTTGATCAAGTCCTTGTGTTTTGTTTTTATAAGGAAAGGGAGAAAAAAATACGAAACATTATTATTTTAAAAAATCTTTTTATTCCACTTATATCGTTAATTACCTCAGTTTTGAGAGACAAGCCACTAAGAAAAAATATAATCGATACAACAAAATATTTTACTGTTATTTCTGGTTTTAATATACCTGAAAAATAAATATTTTTGTTTATCTTGACGTTTGTTTTGCATCGAACGAGTGCCGCGTCACCTCCTTTTTCTCCGATATCGGGACGAATTTTTGCCAGAAATAGGCAAAGTATGAGTGCAAAAATAAACCAATTGTTCCTAAATTTTTGCCGTGCCGTTTGGTAATGTATATTCGAATACATCGCTAAAAAAAATGTGCCGATCGTACATAAGAAAAACTTAACGTCTGTTACTAGCAGCGGCCATCTTGATCGGTCGGTGATGGTGGTTGATCGGTCACTAAGTTATATCGTATGCATGAACTTGAGCAATAATGCATATGAAATAGGTAAATATTGTTTTTAATGTTGCCACGAGTTGGTTAAACATTTCTTTTGATTTATTACGACTAGACGTCGCGCTGTTTGTTTGAATGAACAAAAAATAAATATACCGTAAATAAATGGGAAATGTTTCATAGCCATGATTTAGCTTCAAGTGCAAAAGCAAATCTGGAAAATTATTGCTAAAAATATGTAAACAAGTTGAAAAATAATAAAAGTTAGTCAAACAATGCATCGTAATGGAAATTAGTTGACATATCCATATTTAATGGAGTTCGTGTCATGTCCGGAGGCTTTATTTTGCTTGAATTTTTTATGTATTTAATTTAATTTTGTATTTGGTGTTTTTTGCTTGCACAAGTTTAAAAAATATTGCAAATTTTAATGATTAATGTGACATGAAATGCGGTTTCTTTTTATACTTTTGATTGCTGTTTAATAGCAACTTTCGACTTTCCAATCGCATCATTGTTTAAGTTTTCCCGGTCCAATCAGATTGCATTGTACAGTACAACGTCTGAAAAATAAAAAAAATAAAAACTGGGAAACCTTAAAATAAAAAAAAAAGGTAGAACTGAACGTCGTGGGTTTGTTTCGAATGACGTGATTGGGCTCTATCTCTCGCGCATGGGAGAAGTTGACAGAAAATGGAAAAGTTGATGTCAATTTGTAATCCGCACCCGTCCTGTTAGTGGGAGAGAAAAACATTAAGATTATAGTTTTCGCGGGACATTTAAGGTAAAATAAAGAAACCCGTGACTTATTTTTGACATGTGTCAAGACATTTGAGCTGGCAATTGAAAATTTATAAGTCAGGTTGAAGTCGCAATTCAATATCGTTAAATTATAAATTAAAAAAATTGGATAATGGAATTTCTAAAAAACGAAACTAACAATAAAAACAGTTTTTATATTTTATTTTTTTTCACACAGACACAAAAAGCGGCGGCAAACGTGGATCGGATGGATTTGTGAGTTTTTCGATAATTAGATTAATGAGATGAAATTTATCGACTCGGAAATAAATAAAAATGTTTCTGGTCATGCAAGGGTTATCCATTTATAATAAATAGATAGGGAGAAACCACAAACTCCTTAGTTAGTGCTCCCTAGTGAGAGAATGAGCAGTTGCACTTGATCAAAGTCACTTCATTCAAGTTTAATGTGAAAATCGTAAAAGTTGGCGGATGGGGCAGAAAACTTACCATTTCTTATTCTGTCAAAGTGTGAGATGATCGTTCCATACGAAATTGGCATCGTTTCCAGATCGAAATTAAAGTCACTCTACAAAAATCTTTTACGGCGCTCCAAATAAAGCCAAAAACTTTTTTTTTTTTTTGATTAAGTGCAACTCGTGTTTATATCAAATTACAAAGCAAACAATAGAAAAATGGAAAGGTAATCGAATAAAGTGCGAGTGGGTGTGTGTCAGCTGATTTATATGAAAAGTCCTCAAATTATTCCAGCTGAGGTACAACCTCCTTTGTAACGAACGAGATGTTAGTCACCTAAATGGACGTTGTAACGAGAGGTGTTCATTTTTAACTCTTCACCAAATTACAGGGCAGGTGTTGACCCGCGCGGGTTCCGCCTAGTTTTCTCCCCTCGACTCGTTGCGCCATGCAAAATAAATGAAGAAATATTTCTCATGTCATCAAAGGTCAGCCATCTTGAATTTACAAAGGAAAACAATAAAATTCTCATTTACACTTTAATTTTTTATTTTAGAAAAAAAAAATAAATCAGCTGTTCTTTTGATTTTGTACGAGCACAGCAGTATGGGGTACGTCCATCCGAATGATCCCTAGCGATAATTATGTATCCAGATGGGAAAGAACATACGGTAGGATAATTACGACAAATTAAACCTTATTTATACAATGCTACTTTGTACCCGCTGCTATAATTATAGGTATTAAGTTATATTATTGACATTTAATTTCGAAAATGGTAGGGATTTAGATGTGGGAGGATAATTTAGACATATTTTTTCCTGTTTTTGTTTATTTCTTTAATTTGTTTTAGTGGAGTTAGCGCTTTGGTTAATAATTAATGTCCGTCCGGACGTTTGCAATTGTCATGTGAAATTATAAGACGAATGCGAGGCGAGGGATTAAAATTTTAGAGGCGGGTTGTGCGAATGCGCATGCTTCGTGTTAGATCACGCGATGCAGGGAAGGATAAGACGCGAAATTCATCGTCGGGCGACAGTTTTTTTTTTTTTTTTTTTTGTAATAATAAAGGGAAAAAAATGTGGTAGTATACGTAATGAGGGCGATTAGATCCATGATTCTTTGATTTTTGTCGGTGGTACGATCGGGAATGAATAAAATGAGAAATAAATTTCATTTACCTTAAAGATTGATAATGGATAATTGGTCTTGAAATAGGAGGTTGCAAATAAGTGATACATCTTTAATTGTGCGTGGTAAAAATGTATAAATCTTTGAGTAATCTCTAAATCTTTGATTTTTAACATCTTGGCGAGTAATGGTAAATTTACACCCTTTTTCCTAATCTAATGCGAGATAATCTGGCTGTTGGCAAGTGCGAAATAAAGACAGAAACGCATTAAAACGAGTTTCAAACTAGTTTTATTTGACGATGACAATTTTGAAGGCTTTTATAACTGGAATGTAGGAAGGATTACATTTCGGCATTTCGCACAGCCGGCAAAAGAAAAAATTGCGAGCGGAAAAGCATTTTACGCCAGTTATAAAAAATGTATCGAAATGCTAAACAAGCAGCTTGAAAATCAGATTGCACACGCTTTACTTTAAAATTGGTTAGCATCGAAGCATGTGCAATGGAAAAATACAAGAAAACAAAAAAGAAGATGCAAAGTGAGTCATTAAATTAGCCGTCAATCCTTTTGCTCAAGTCAAGTAAATGGACCGTGCATTTCTGTTTCGCATCCCTTCCCTTCGCTTTTCCCCTATCTCAGGTAGCAATGGCGTCTCGTCAATAGTCCTGCACTTCGTCCTGGTTAATAAACCATGAAGATCAATTAGGAAGACGACAGGGACGCGTGCGCGTGGCGCCAAATTCCCTCGTCAGACTCCCACCTTCCTCCCCCTTCCTCTGCACGTCCTCTTCGTACATGTAGGAGGACAGGCGACAGTCTCGTGGGTACGTTGTTGAGTAAGTTTAGGCGTTTAAAGAGAAAAGCGAGTGGAAAAAGTTTTAAAGTGCAGTTTTGCTTCACCTTACATTTCTGATCGTGCGCCAAACAGACACACACACACACACTCACTCACTATATCCACATATATCTTTCACTTTTTAATTTAAATTTAAATTATTATTATTATTCATAAAATTAAGTTATTTTCATCTTTTTTTAAAATTTTCAACCCGTGACATTATTGATTGAAAAAGGGAAATTAAAATAACATGTTTTAGTATTATATAATGTAGATATAGATAAGGAGATGTGATCGAATCGAATCTCCTCTTTCCCTTTCATGTCTCTCCTGAGGGGACACTATCAGAATGATAAGATCAGTTGTTGAGATTAGTTTAGGCCTAAACACTTTTCCCCCCTTTGCTACATATGTCTGGGGATTTGGCATATGTGATATGCAATTATGTTCCATGTGATGCTCATCTCATGTTCACATTTAGGCATAATTCGATTTGAAGTGATTTTATCCCTAGGCTATTATTGCTGCTGCTGTGATTTTCATGTTATGTCTAGTATATTATGTCCAGTTTTAAAGGTTAAGCTGTGTGCATTCTGTATAATTCATGCCAGTTGAGTTCTGACTTGGCAAATATGGAAGAGATAGGCCTAGTTTATAGTGTTCATTTCTAATTCATAGAGCCTGTGTTGAATCCTAATGCAGTTGTATATCTAATCCAATGGCCTGTGTCAACTTTTCCGTATTATTGTTGTAAGGCAGTTTGCAAAAGATATTTTTCTGGATAAACAATTCCAAGTTGCAAATATTTGCACTGTCGTTAGCAATTTATACCGAATTATTGACCAATTAAAAAAAGGATAAAGCGTTTTAATAAATATAAAGGGAATGCGTCTATAATTTACTCGCGGCGGGAAGTAGTTCATTGAGTCTTTTTGTTTTCTCTAAGTAGATGTAAAAACACTTAACTTTGCCTCAGAGATGTAAATAAACACTTACTTATGTTTTATATTACGGTACAGTGATATCTTTTATTAATGCAATAGCCTACAACTTTTTACCGCCTTTTTTAACGATTCATAAACGACGGACGCGACACCGTACGGCAATTTAAACAACGACGCTTCTCTACTCGATCTTAAGCCTTACGTGCAAAAATATGTCAAAACGATATCGCCGTCGTGATTATTTGTAAGTCAAGTCATTATTTTATCTCATTAATGACATCGAAGGTAGATACACATGCTGCATATTTGGCTTAATATTAAGTGCGAGGAATTGAATTATTAACGAACCTACAGGTTTTTTTAAAAAAAAATACGTACCACACGAAGTTTTAAAAAAAAAATGGTTTGGTGAATTTGAAAAAATGGGTGGCATAATTTTTTAATGATCTATATGAAATGCGTATATGTACATTTTTATTTTCCATTACGCTTTTTTTTTTTTATTTTAGAATTTTCATCCGAGGATGAATTTTGAATGTTTATATAATTCGAGTGGTGTCATTTATAATTTGTTATTTTCCCCCTCCTTATCTCAATGCAAAGATAAACAAAAGTTTTTTTTTTTCGTTCTTTTTCCTTTTTTCATTTGAAGGTTTATTACTATTCAATATTTGAGAAGGTAAAAGATAAAAGAAAATCTTATGGAAAAGTTGTTCCCAAAAGATGTGGAAGATGAAAGCGCAGAGAAAAACCCTTATATACACTTCAAAGCGAAGAAGCGAGAAGGGAAAGGTGAAAAGCGAGAGGAGGAAGTGATTTTGGTTTTGATCTGATTAATTAAACAACGTTTAACTACTCTGGAGGAGACAAAACTTACCACTAGGGGGTCAACACGCGACGAAAAGCGTGGTTCATTTCCGTTTGATGTGGTGAATTAAACATGGATGAAAAGGTGGTCAAAGCATGCTATTTACATGTTGCGAGTCTCGTGTAAACTGCTGAAAAGGTATTATACACCTTTTAAGTTTGCTATGGCTATGTAAGATTTAGGTCTTATGTAAATGATGTTTTCCTGACTTCAAATAAAGTATATTTTCGAGGAGCCGAATTGTGAAAAATACATTAGCATTTGGGGAATTATATACACGTGCACCGACTTAGTAATAAGTTTGTTTTGCAATTCCTTTTACAAATATATATTTTAATTTAAATAAAGCGATGATGATGATTTATATTCCACATTTTATTCACAGATTGATTCGTTAATCCGAAGGTTTCTCACTTTTTTTTTCTGTGTTTATAGATCGAAGCTTACGATTGAAAAACGAGGCGTCGGATACACGTATAGAGACCCGCAAACCCCTTTTGTTTGGCATCTCGAGAAGATACTTATGCAAAAAAGGGGCAGGCAATTTACAAAAGGCTAAAGAGGCTGGGGATGTAATGTAAGTGGTTCTCGAAAAACACTTTGCTGGATATCTGGTTACGCCGTTCGCCCGATTTGATGCGCTCTCGAGCACATGCGGCCTGACACGCGCCATGGAATCCTCTCATCTCGTGGGTACGTCTAACGCACCAAACTAAAAGGTACGTGTACTATTATCTGCTCTGATTTTTATACCTTTTTTTTTTCTGTTTTTACTTTACTTTAAATCTAAGCTTGCCCACACCACGCCTAAAAAAACTGTGATTAAAAAAACAATGAATTTGTAATAACATTTAAATCCCCCTGCTCGTTTTACAACAACAGCTGGTCATCACTCGGTGTTTTACACACGAGATTATCACCATGACTACCGGATGTTGCGGGGTGGGGAGGGAAGGGGGGAAGGGAATGGGCGTAATAACAATGAATATGTTTTAAAGGTTAGAGTAATAACAATGGTAATGCCACGTCGTGTTTAGCGGCTCCCCTCATGAAGGTTTTTAGGCCGCTTTTTAGGAGCGTTTTAATCGTGCACGGGTGGTTAGGCGGAAGAGGGAAGACGCGAGGGAGGGGAGGGAGTGTCGCAGTGCCGCCCCGCCCCCCAGCCGCGCACGTCGTCAGCGTCCCGTGACCGAGTGGTGCCAATAATCGTTTTCTAATGGACTCCCCCCCATCCCTCCCACTCGAGTTGATTCAGAAGGACGCGGGAAGGGGCGCACGTGGTAAAATATTCATGAAAGAGAAGGTCCTCATCTGACTTCATCCGGGGCTTTTTATGTGTAGAATGTTGTTTAGATCACGTGTTTGAACTCGTTACGAGTTGATGGGCTACCTTGCAGCTGTTGATCGTATAGAGAGAGAGGAGAGCATGGGCGAAATGCAGAGAGAGAGAGTATAAAAGTGGAGAGTTTTTGCTTTTATTTCGGGTGAGAATGCTTCGAGTCGTTGCACATTTTCCGGTTTTAGGGTCCCGAGACTCCGAGATTAAACGGATGAATTCGTAACGGAGATACATATTAAGACGGAGATATACCGACCAACTCGGGAGAGGAGAGGAATGAAATGAAATCACGGCGAGCTGAGCTGAGCTGGGCGGGCCGGGCGTCGGTTAGACTTTGTACTGTAGCATATAGTGAGAGAAGAGACGAGAGAGACGGATGCCCACCAGAAAGAGGTTTGGATTATGCATGCACGTTGTCTGTGTGAGCTGTGAGGGTTTGATTAGTCGGTTTTGAGGATGAGGGAGGAATGGATCTATCTATGTGCTGGCTGCTGGGTTTGTTTGATCGTCGTCGTCGTCGTTGTCGAAAAAAAGGCCTCGAGTTGCAATTGAATTGTCATCTTTTACGAAATTGTCACAATTAGGAGAGTTGTTGGAATCGGTAGAAGGGGCGTGTGTCGTGCACGAGCTTGGCAGTTTGACTTTGCTATTGGTGGAAAACTTGCGTCGATGAATAATGAATGTGGTCGAGTTCCTTCTCAGGAGAAAGCGCTGCAGGCGTCCGCCCGGGGAACTGCTCATCGATTGGATGACCAGATGGCCCTGGTGGCCCATGAGAAAGGGAGGGGAAGTAGAAGCAGAGTAGTGGAAGGTGGTGGTGTTGGTAGTAGTATAGTAGGGGGCGCTGGCGCGTACGCCATGATTATTTGATCTGTCGCTCGAGTTCGGACGCGTGCTGGGGACCGACTGAATGATTGATGGACGCGCAACGGAACTATTCCGCCCGCCCACGCCTCGGGGCTTTGACGGAAGCGTCTTCTCGCCGTACATCCATCTCGCCCAGCACGCACCCATTCGTTCTCTTCCCCCTTCCCTAAAACAATCGCAAACGGACCACGTCGCTTTAAAACTCCCGAATAAACAATTAAAAGCGAACCGGTGTCAACGATTGTTTCCGACGACGACGACGATGATGATGATCAAGGCTTGTTTTACTCAACGCCGTTGCCGTTGCCGTTGCACTTGTCAAGTTTGCATGAGAATCATATTGAGGTTGTTATTTCTGCGTTTGTAAATTATTCCTCAACTTGTATTAGGGGTGTGAGGCATTAAAGTAATAGACAGCAAGTTGCCAAGGTGATGACGCCTTCCTTCTCTTTCTCTCTCTCTCTCTCTCTCTCTCTCTCTCTCTGAATCTTCCACCCCCTTCCTCTCTCTCTCTCTCACTCCTCTCGTTCACCCCTCCTTCACCCTCCCCCTTTTGCCACAATGTCATGGAATATGCACGCCCCCAAGTGTTGTCTCTTATCAACAATGAATAAGTTTGTAAAATTGTCATGTGTCACACTTGCGAAATAATGAGACACGAATTTGCGGCCGAAGGATTGTTTAATGCGGAACGAAGGAGTCTAGTCCTTCTTGCGTTTTTAAACAATGGTTCTGCAATAATCACTGCGCTCGACCGTTCATTGTTACGTAATAACAACGTCGGAACGGCGAGGGTTAAAAGAGAGAAAGCGAGAGAGATAGAGAGATAGAGAGAAAAAAAAGGAAATTTACCAAATGGACTTCCATTTAAGTTAGGCCTACTAAACAAACACAAAAAAAAATTGCGTTTGGCGCCCTCTTTGGAACGCGGCATCAATAATGGATGAAAGCGGCTGGGTGTGGTGAAGTCTGAAATTGCGCTGCTAACAATACGCGCGTGCATGGCAAGTGGGTGTAAAGGGTTAAGAAGGAATATCCATCACTAATGCACGAGTTATGGTTGGCTCGAAATTCAAAGAGAAATGCACGCGCACTGCCATTTGCAACAGTGCATGCCACCATATGGCTCCCAAGCACGCATAGGTCATTAGTGGGAATGGGAGAATTGCCATTGCAAGTCCCTAGTCATTGTATCGTGCCTGCTCGTGTGTAACAATGAAGATTTTTTTTTTCTTTGCTTTATTTTGTGTTTGTTTTGTCAAAATTAGGTCTGTGGTCAGACATGGGTTCAATCACAGGTTACAAATATTTGACTTGGTAAAAAAAAAAAAAAACAAGATGGCCGAAAATAGTGTTTAAAGAAGGAATGTCCCCTGGGAATCAAAGGGTTAGTGGACAATGGTTGTTTGCATTGAATTTCAATTGCCCGGTTTTCTTTGATGCATCGTTCGATGGAGTTTTTTTTCTCCTCTTTCTCTTTCTCTCTGTTTTTCCAATAGCCAAGGACAAATAAGTTGAAACTTTTGTTTATATCCCAGAGATTAAAGACGTAAGATGTAAGAGAAGGTGGGAGGTTTTTTTTTTTTTTTGTGGTGGAATGTCCTGAAGTCCTTGGAGGTAATTCGGTCTGATGAAATTCTTAGATGGCAATTGTGTGGTGTGTGCGAGATGACAGCAGTCTGCGTGCGTGCGGGCGGTAGGGCGGGCGGGCGGATGGGACAGACGACGAGCAGAGATTTTGGCGTTCGGTGAGTTTGATTAGCAAAACGAGATGTGAAATGGGATCGTGACAATGCTGGATAATCGTAAATAATTAAGCAGGCGATTTAATTATCTGGTGTTTGGTGCCAATCAATGCTTAATGACCATTGCTTATATTTAATTAATTATTTGGCTTGGACGAATGAAATATGGAAGAAGTTTAAAGCTTGTTTCGATTCGATTCGGGATGTTTGTTGTGTGAGTTTTGCCAGCTTTTCTAATTGTAAACAATCCACTCGAGAGATTTTCGCTTCTCTATCTCTCTCTCTCTCTCTGTGTGTGTGTGTGACTGTCTCTCTTGATGCATTGATCCCTTTGCTAATCTGCGCGTTAACTCCCAACAGGAAACAAACAAACAAATCGTGGCAACTCGTCGAAGAGAAATGAAATAAAATGGTCTAAACAAGTTGAAGTTGTTGTCGAGTGCGAATCCTTCGCTTCCTGTTGTTTGATGGCGATATTTGACGTTGGCTTTAATCGTTGCAGTTGGTGGAAATCAATCGCGCAGTTCGGTACGTGCCCCTCGTAAATTATTCATTTTTTGGACCACCCGTCAGCCCTTTTGTGTTCGGGAATCGCTTTAAAGGGTAAACAATACGTGAAAACGATACTTTGGGTCGACAATCGAGTTTTGTTTGGTGTCTGAGAGGAATAAATTTGCCGGAAATGACATTTTGTTTGTTATTGAAACTTTAATTTGCAAAAATTGTTTTTGAGTTTATAAAAATGCACGCAACTGCAATTGGAAATGAATTTTGCATAGAGCGAGAGAAAAGTTTGCAATTTTCTTGTTTCTGTATTTTGTAATTTGCATTAACTTAATCACATTGTTCTTATCGGTTTTCCTTTCTGCCATTCTTATTCGATTTTAAAGATGAGATTGTGATTTTAAGATGTATTGCATTGATTCTTGAATAAATGATAAAGCCGGCAAGAAAATTCGAGAGAAATTTTTTTTCACTTTTCCAAATATGGAAATACATACATCTCTTTATTGATTAAAATCGACTGTTGAGAAAAGATAGGATTTGAGGTTAATCACGGTCGGATTAACGGGGCTCAATGGATTACGTGCGATAACAACCTGTTTGTTTGCATTGTAAGGGAGAATAAGTGGACACATGACGTCACGCGTCGATTCGGGATCAATCGAATTAGAAAATCCAATTTTATTTTATTTTTTTTTTGTATAGAGGCAGAGAGAAAAAATATTTTTTTCATTTATTCATTTATTTATTTATTTATTTAGAAATTTTCTATGAAATTTCCGATAAGTCAGATTTGATTGTCAAATCTTCCTAGCCGAGCGATTACTTTGGGTGCGGGGGCGGAGACAATTCGGTCGGATCGGCGTTTGTCTCACTCACGCGAATTGTTGTTATTGTGGGTGTCATGGCGTGGGTTCGTGTGAATGCGACAGGTGTGTGAAAATTATACCTTTTGTCCTGGTCTATCTCTCTCCGTCTTCATCTTTTATGCAATCAATTTATTCCTTGTATCCATTGAGTCCGCACGCACGCGCATAACGACAGCACGCGACGGGACTTCACGAATGGAAAATTGACGGGTCCTTAGCGCGGATTCACGGAACGGGCAAAAGGGGGTGGGAGATAGCTGAATAAAAAGTGCAGGAAAAACTTATTGGGCTTGTCTAAGCTCTCTTTTTTCCGACGTGTTAAAAATAGAATAAACGCCTCTTTTTAATAAAGTTGTAGTTTTTTTGTTTTTTTTTTGAAATTTTATCGGAAATTCTAAATCTCTTGGAACTTTGGTTTTACAAACGTCTAATGCGCGGTTTGTTCGATATTTACGACGCAGTTTGAAATTTTCCGGGTTAAATGGAGAAACGATGGTGTTTATGAAGATAAACAGGGAAGATAGATAGAAAGATAGAGAGAGCGAGAGAGAGAAAGGCTTTTAGAGATTGATTTATTTATTTAGTTGGCTCATTTATTTATTGATGTAAAGTTTATGCGGTTTGAATTTGTGTGCGGCCATTTTGTGTGTTGACGCATGTCAAAAAGGCCAATTTGTAACGAGCATTTATAATTTGTTAGGTGACATAAGTGTATTATGACAGGTCGTTTTCCGTGAGATTTGGTGTCGAGGGTGTTCCAAGTTTAATTGGCACGAATATTTGATTTTGTTATTATTTATAAATGCCCACGTGACGTGATGAAAAGATCAGTTATGGCCCGCTTCAAGTATTGATAAGAGGGGAAATGGTTAGGAATATTTTTTTTATAACGCGCCGTCTCATCCATCGTCGGTTTCGTGCTGTTGTTCCGTTTTACTCGCTCCCTCGCTCGACCGATCCGAATACGAAATTCCAATTTTTTAAAAAAATAAAAGAAAGAGAAAGAGAGGAAAAAAAATTCTTTGTCGAAAATTTTCACCAAGTTTATCGCACGAGGAAACTTGCATTTTATTATTATTATAAAAATAAATTCACCATTTTTGCCCAAAAGTGGAGGGAAACTGAAAACGGTGTAGTCTTGCTGCTGGTCATGTGGTCAATTTTATTAAAGCATTAAAAATGCAGCAAAGGAGGAGAGTGGTGGAGGTAGAAGGGAGGCGGGTGGTGGCACACTGGGGTTGTACGGGATGCGGGTGTACGACGAGAGAGTGGACTTTGTCTTTGTTTAATCAAATAACTTTAGAGAAATTGAATTGAAAGTTTGTCCACTCAAAGTTGACCGCACTCGACTTTACCTTAGGCTTTGTAATGTACTTAAGAAATGGCCGACAGCCATGGTCAACAAAGTGAGCGAATTAAAAACCCTTGGGTCATGCGCACAAAGGTCAAACGGTTGCGCAAGAAATGGGCGTTCGGCCATTTGATAAAACTTTTTATCATCATGATCATATTATTATTATTTAAAGCGAATGACGTAGTACTCAATTTGCCTGCTGCTTGCTTCTGCATGCTTCTACTATATGTCTTTTCGCTTGTTCGATTGCTATACCGGGCCGGCTTCTCTGCAATGCGCCGAAATTCACGCGGGCACGGCACCGAACCGAAACGGTATTTCCGGTCGAATTCAGACAATAAAATTTCGACTGGAAATCTGATTTTAACTTTAACCCCTTCCGCAAATCCGTATTGCGAATTTGGTGTAAGAAGGGAAAGATGTCCCTCTTTCTTATCCCCGGGAAAGGAGAAAATGAATAAATTAATATCACCGAGACTGGTGAAGTCGAATTAAATTCAAAAAGTTAGCAAACGTTATTTATCGTGAATTAATTCGTTATTTTCGAAAAATTCTTTGGTTATTTCCGAAAAGGAAACGGGAAAAAAAAACTTTGCACTTTGTATATATATATAAGGAAACGTGGTATTACACAGGTTTGAAAACACAACATTAAAGATTCAGTAATTTCATTCTAACCGACCGTGACAAAAGGGTTAAATATTACTCTAAGTCTGAGTTTTATACGAAACGCAGACACCACAACCGTTGCACTGGTCTTCGGCCACTTCCTGTGGCCTTTTGTTGACCCAAGAGAGAATCATAGGGGATTTTCTAGCAGGGACCGAACACACAAACACGAAATAAGTTTTATAGGAATTGTGCAGCGTCTCGTCCTCCATTACTACGAAGCGGCCTTTAAAATGCATTTTGAAACGAGTTTGTTAAAAAGAGGTTTCGCGTAGTTGTTGCAGTGCGGGAGGGGGATATCTGTCAACTTTATCAAGTGTTATGGCACGTTGGTGAATAATGGATGATTTTGAGCTGTTTCTGGCCACTGTCCATCTGCATCTGGTGACACCAATAGCATTCCCCATCAGCCCCCACCCCCTCTGTTTTCCACTCCATCTATATATGGTGAGAGAAGCAGAGAAAAGGTAAACTTTGCATCTTGTTCAAACTTTAGCATTAGTATGATAATGGAGCTGGGAGTTATAGAATCATAAACAAATGATATGCTCAGATTTTATTTCAGATTGGGTTGTTATAAAAGGTGAATTGATGCAAAAAGTTTTTTATTTTTTTTTTTTATATATTCCTTGCCGAAAGTTTGGCAAGGTAAAAGGATAGTTTGTTTTGCTTTTACTATTTGATGTGTTTGTGTGGTGAAAATGAAAATATTGAATTTTTTTTTTTTTTTCGTTTTGAAAAATGGTGGGGTGGGAATCAATGAAACTAATACACGGCATTGGATTTAAATGCTGCACAGGTTTGAAAGGAGGGTTAATATGAATTTTTAACGTGTTTTATGTATGTAACTTTGGTTTGTTATTATTTGACATTTGTAGGTTGCTGATAACCATGCTAGATACAGCAACATATATAATTGAATACAAATTTCACTTGGTTAAGTTTTATCTTATGGAAACACACGTCCTTGCTAAAACATTTATCAGATGATGACATGCAATAACAGTGTTATCTCAAAGGAACATCAAATGAGGCACTTTTTTCTGACTTTTAAAACCCCGAAAGTTTTTTCTTTTCCATTAAAAAAAAAATAAAAAACAAGAAAAACAAGAAAAAATTGTAACTGCATTTTTCCTATCCATTTTTTTTTCTTCTTATTTTTTTTCTCGGTTTTATTTATAGTTTTTACACAGCAGCAAGCGCAGCTCTGAAAAATCATTATTGAAAAATCAAAAAGGGGGCTTCACCCTAATACACTTTTCTGTAGAACGTTGTATTGGCACAAGCCGGATTCGCTGTACCAAGGCGCATGTCCCCAATGTCCACAGTCGCCCATATCAAACGCATTAAAAATAGATGTCATCGTCTTAGCTTTTCTATCAAAAGTCTCCTCCTGGCTGATGTTCTTTTGTTCTTTTTTGTACTTTATTTTTTTTCCCTTCTTTTTCAATTTTTATCCATCGGTTATTTTTTTTTCTTTACTCCCCTGTCTTCACGACTCTCCAGGGGACACAAAAAATAATATCCCTCATTTTGAGACGAGGAAAAAAAATTATCGAAGATTAAATATGACGAACGGGGAAAAAGTGTAGTACCGTACGGTATATTTCTCTCTACCGGAAACGATTTTAATCGAGACCGAGCACAAAGTTTGAAAGTCGAAATAAAATGCAACTCACCTTTTATGCAACGCGAGGGGGCGCGAACGGGTTGAGACGCGTGCATCTCACAAGTGGGCGTCGTTGATTGGCTATGCGCACGCGCCTTGGGCACCCGTGGAGGGGCGTCGCAGATTGGTTTGCGAGGGACGCTGTTTATGTTTATTTTTCCGCTGAGGTGCTTGCAATATTTATGCAGCCTTTAGTGATACATGCGCCGATAGAATGTGTAAGAGGGGTGAGATGGGGAGACGAGGGTATGGGAGTAGGGAAAGTGCCTTAACAGATTTTACACCATTATCCCCCTCAGTGTTTCCAGTTTGGGTTGCAGAGCAGCCAATGGGAGGTGAGGGTCGTTTCAAAGGTTCGTTCGGGATAGGCTGTGCGCCGAAACTAGGTTTGTGTCGTGCGATGGGATTGGGTGAGAGGAGGACGGGCAGTGAGGTGAAGCCACACGTGTGAGAGAAAGGCACCTTAGGATTTCATGGTTGATTAATGAAAATGTTGTTGATGGGAAATTATTATTGCAATCGGATTTATTTATGCAGGGGGTTTATTTTTCAATTGAAAAGTCAAGTTTTAACTGTTAATGGAATTTAGATTACATTTCCACAGCAGTTTGAAAACAAAAAGATTAATTAGTTTTTTTTTTTTTTTTTTTGTGGGGGTGGGGGATTGTGTTGGGTTTGAAATGGGATTGGAGTTTGAGGGCAGTGTTGGTATGATGGATGAAAGATGTGACGACGCGAGGTTAGAGGAAGTCGTTTAAGGTTTTATGCGTGGGAAGAATTTGCGGAAGGGGAAAAAATTGAAATAAACGAAGGTCCCGTGTGCGCGGCTGCAGTTTGTCGCACACGCGTGTTGCAGGGAAGCCTTGAAAAGGCCGAAATTGTGCGAAAGAAGGATTTTGGATGCGATTTTTGCACGGTGCGAACTGCGAAGACGCACGACTGCGGCATTGCCATGTTTTTGGTTATCCGAACTCGCTTAAAGCCCTCAATATTTTATTTTAACCGTAAAACATAAAGACGAAACGCCTCATGTTTTTCACTCCCATTAAATCTTATTCATAACTTTGAAGAAAAGTGAGAGACAGAAAAAAAAAGTGTAATGAATAATAAATGCCGTCAAAAATTCTTAGCACATTCCTGACATTCCTTATTAGCATTGCACTAATGCCATTTGCACCTTAGGCGTAGGTGGAGCCATCAATCATTCACAAGACCCCCTCACTTTGCATTCATTGATAGAATCCTTTAATGGCGCGTTCCCTTCCTATTTCCCTCACTTCCACCCCCCAAATTCGTTTGACCTCCCCCCTCCTTTCCTCTCATCTCGCTCACCCGACCCCCGACCCCTTCTTTTGCTCGTTTGGTGATCGCATTATGGCGGAGCGTCCTTGTGCCTTTGAATTTAATAAAAGGTAATGCATGACAAAAATTACCTTTTGAATTATGCAGGGAAACTGAACCCGACATGGACGCCATATTGTGCAAATCAATGATTGAGAAGAGAAGCTCTACCCTTAATAGACGCCACTGAATCAGCTCAAAGGTAACTCGAGATGGTAGCGCCATTGTTCTGCGTGCTATGTGATCCCTCCCTCCCTCCCTCCCTTCTCTCCCTCCCCCTCTCTCCCTCCCCTTCACCTCCTTTTCTCTCTCTTTCTCTCTTCTCTCGTACCTTGAAGTGTGATCAAGTATTTATGGGGTCTGTTTTGCAGTTAGTCCCGTTCAGGAAAAGTTTTTCAAACGGTTGCTCGAGTTGTGAAAGATGAGAACTCGCGTTTGCGCACTTTTTCCACCTTTTTCCTCTTTTATTTTTTTATTTTTTTGTTTGTTATATACAGTGAGCAGTAAGTAGGCAAGTGAAAGTATGGAGGAACGAATTCTATACGCTTTGACACTTTGAGTGAGTGTTTAAGAGCTCGAGATTTGTTGTTCTTTCGACGTTGTTCTGATCGGCTGCTGATTATGAAAGGAAGGAAGGAGTCGGTTGTTTTGCCCGTTAGCCGCAATTGGCCTCTGCAGATCCTTGGCGTTGTCTTTTGTCTGTAAGTGGTTTTGAGATGCTCCTCGCTATTTAATTAGGCTAAACAGCTTCGTTTCAAACTGAGCTGTCTTGGCACACTTGAATAATTCAAAAATGTTCCATCCTCCACCTCATTATCATTCCTAAGAGGCACCGAGACAAATGTCAAACCATGGGACACACTCGCACACGTCTATCCGCTTGTCACTTTTCTTACAATTCTCATTGACGATCATTTTGATAAAAAGTAAAAAAATATAAAAAAATGAATAAATAAAAGTAAATCACTAAATTTGTTATTCACACACGGTTTTCCCAAATATTCGACCTTTAATTGCAATTAACACGTTTAACGATCGATTTTAAGCGATCAAACATAGAAAGGCACTTAGTTAAGACCGAATTAAAGAATCGATTAATAAATTCAACAAGCCGACTTGGGTGTCTTAGGCTCGAAACATGACCGACGGGCAATAATGCACTTTGCAATGTTGCGCAAACATTTCTCACCCGAATGTTCTCTATCTCTTGTTTTATGGTTCGGTGAATCTCAGAGAGTCGAGGGAAAACACCTGTGAAATGAGTCAGGTAAACATTATACAAAACCCGTGGTTTGCAGTTTGCACCGACCCCCTGGGGGTGTGTAGCTAGATGAATGATACCATATGGTGGTGCTGGTGGGTGATCATGATAATACGCCATTTTGAATAAAAAAAAAAGTTTATTAAATTTTTTTTTTTTTTTTTTTGCTGGAATTTGTCGGTTGTATGTTGCAATCAAATTATTCTTGTCTGGATTTACACAGGAAGGTCAGCTGGCCTTGTTAATGTGGTGAATTATAAATGACCTGACGTCACACACGTCAAATGTTGACATGCATTTTTGATTGCGTCGTGGTATGGAAATGAAAAAGTTTTTTTTCTCTCTCTTTCCTTTTTTTTTAAAGTTTATTTGAACGTGGATTTAAAAATCAGAAAATGAGTAGAATAAAACGAGACACAAATTTTTAACGAACTACATAAAAGTTTGAAATAATGCTATTAATACAAATTTCATCGCGTTTGTCAGTTATTTAACTGTCATTTTTATCATTAATCATACAACGGAATGAATTTTCCATAGAATTACATTATTTTCTTTTATATCCCAACAATTTAATATTTAATTCGACTTTTAAACTCCCAATTTTGTGGAGTTTTTTTTTTTTCTTTCCTTATTTTTTATTTTTCAATTTCCTACGTCTCCGACTGGCAGATTGTGGATTTACGAACCCGGGGTTAATCTTAATTAGGGGAACTTGGACATAAATCAACGCAGGGAAGCCCTCCTTGATTATTTTTCATCGAATTTTTGTATATACAGTACCTTAAAACTCTTCTCCTAATTTATTTTTTATATCATTCACGATTAGCACAGAAACTCCCAAACCGAGCGTCGACTAATATTATCAGTGACAACGTGTCAATTGATGAGACGTCATCGGGGGTCGAGAAGTGACAAAAGTGAGATACATGCGCGAGACCGCAAATTATCGATTTACAATTATTTACATGTCACTCGGTGCCTTATCGTTATTGTGATTAAGGGCTGGGTCTGGGTCGGTCGCCATTTTATTTGCTCGCTACACAAAAACCTTTTTGCCCTCTTTTGTAAACACATTTTGATTAATTACTTTTCTCTTTTCTTGCGCAGCCCTCTGGCTACTGTACACACACTTTGTACGGAAACTGCTAGTATACGCATGCGTCGTGCATTATGCATGACAATCCCGACATGCAGCACAGTTTTAAGTGATGACGTCTACCGATGCCACGCGAAGGGGCAAGAGGGGGAAAGACACGTACACCTGACAAGGAAAATGCATTCTTTGTGTTGAGTTGGTCCTTGACTTCGTGAAAGTTTCACGTGACACGTGACAGCCACGCCCACTGAGTCCTCCCACACAACCATCACCCATCTCCATCTCTTTTCCCCTCATCCGACGTTGTCCTCCAAAGTCACCTAAAAGGTGATGCTGACTCATAAAAACCCATAAAAACACACTTTTATAAAATTCAAAATCATCCAAATTTGGCTTAACGACGATTTTATAATTTTTTATTTTTGGGGATTTTTATTTTTTTTATTTTAAAAAAATTTATTGTTATTGTAGTTTTTTTTTTTTTTTTTTTCTTTTGAGTAGT
>JAQFZO010000408.1:0-25689 GCA_034695885.1 Geophilus flavus
AATATATTTCAAAAAATATTTTATAAAGTATTTCATGTATTTTTTTATTGAAATTTAAATTTAATGGGATTTTCAAATAACACAAAAGACTTCCAAAAAAAAAATTATTATTTGAAATATTTTTTTTGAAATATTTTTTTTTGAAAATATTTCAAATAATAAAGTATTTTTTATTTTTTTTACCAACTTACTCTTTGTAATTTTCTTTTTACACATAGTGGGCCGATTGTAGGTATCGAACGGATTTACAAGTTTATCACAATCGATGAGATTCACATGATTAAGTCTGAAATCTTCTCCACATCCAGAACCAGGAAAAGATGTGCATTCGTAACACCTGATACAATCACCTGCACAAAAATAAAAAATAAATTACAATTTTATATTTAAATAGCCATTTAAAAACCAGAGAAAAATCCAAAAAACTCTATTCAAACTCCACAAATTTCACCTGCGCATTACCTGATGCGCAATACCTGATCCGGTAAAATTTCCTCTTTGAACGCTAAAAAAACTTCAAATTTCTCTTTACTAACCTTCAGGTAGACTAACGAGCACTAAAGTTGCTACGATGGCGAAAAAATACAATCGTCTATCGTCCATCAAACCTCTTTTTCTATCTTTTAACGATTCCGAACTACTTTTATCCGGTTTCAGGTGGGTCAGATGCAAGTAGGTGTGCAAACTACCTGTCAAGATTGCTCGCACGTAATACACCAACTAAAAGGGAGGAATTTAACTGAACGTTCTAAGCGATATTCGGCTTTTTAAATGCGTTAGAAATATGAATATCTGAATTACACAATGGTGTGTTTTATATTCCATCTGTTGGTTGGGTTTTAATTTCATTTCGTCATGAGAAATTTTATTTTTAGATTTTTTCTTATCGCTTTTAACTTCCTTTTTTTCATCGACTCGGACGGTATACACGCTATTTTCATATAATTTCTAGTTAACTGCATTATCGATCACTTGTTTTTATTTACAAATCTGTAAAATTACAAAATAGAAGACACGAAAGTTGGAAATAACAAAATTTCTACTTTTCTTTGGTAAAATTACAAAAATTCGAAAAATTTGAATAAAACTACAAAAACGGGAAGGAAAATTGTGATCGTTGATCGATTGAGATTCGATGAATTACAGGCATCGGTGTTACATCGACAGTAATCGTCTCCACGGTTCGTTTTGAAACAATTTTCACCGTCTTCCATTTCGATTTGAACGCTACATTCCCGAATAACTTCCGGTTGTGAACCGCCTAACGAGAAAACACAAAAAAAAAATTAAGTCTCAAAAAAAAATTTGTTTTTAATTTAAAAAATAAAAACTTACTGTAAATGATCATCTTCTTGCAGTACTTTGGTCTAATGTCGATAGTATCACAATCGAATAAAGGTACATTACTTTTAACCGGATCAAAACACTCGCCATCGTAGCCAGACCGACATTTGTAACATTTAATGCTAATAACTGCAACATTAAATCATTTTAATTAATAAATATTTATCAAATTAAGGCAAAACTTACCTGTAGAAATGTAACACAAGATTAAAACAGGTGTTGACCACCTAAGTAAATGAAATCTCATATTTTCTAAGTGTTAAATTAAGCCGGGAGAAATTATATCGCGTTACAAACGTGTGGAATACTACTACAAACTCAAGGTAACTTTCGACAGCGCCCCTGAATGGCGGCTACTTGGACTGAATAAGCGATCAACCACAGGTGAGTTCGGACAAACGGATGGACAAAAATTAGTTTGCTTGATATACAGGAAGTTCGTGACACTCCCAAACAAAAGAATCATAAGACAGGTGGTTGATTTCAAAATTTTAAATTCATTTATTGTGCAATATTTTAAGTCATGCTCCTTCTTTTTATGATTGGTTGATGAGTAATCCAACATGAATAATTTTTTAACAGCAATTTGGGAAGAAATTAATGTTTATTTCCCTTTGTATGAGATGGCAGAAAAACCCTTATTGCATAATAACATTTTTTTAATACAAAAAAACATTAAATCTTGAAAAAAATCTTAAGAATTTCACTTTATGTCTCATAAAATGTAAATAAATCGATTTTATTTCAATTATCTTCAATAGATGAAGTCAGGCAAATAAACTAAAGTCTAAAAAGCATCTTCGCTCGAAAACCAGACATTTATTTTTCATCAAGCAAACAAAAAAATAAAAACAAACACTACATACAGAAAGACAAAAAAACTCAGACTCTGAAATGATGCTTCAACTACAACAAAAAAATAAAATACAAAGCAAAGAAACAAACAAAAACAACTATTTTCTTTCCATAAGATATTTCACTTAATGCTTGTTGCAACCATCAGCCGTACATACGCATCTTTTGTAACCTTTGAGCTTGATACACTCGTCAAAAGAACCTCCTTGCAACGCTTCTTGAATGGTGACAGCACAGTCGCGAGTTACCACTGTTTTCCCTTCTGTTTTAGAGTGAAAAACATGTTAGAAAATAGATCGATTAACCATAAACTTTACTCTACCGGTGGTATTGTATTTGGTCACACAAAATTCAGACCCTGGTTGATGAATATCGCAGTCCATCAATGGAAATGAGTTGCTGAAATCTTTTTTTGCACACCGAGGATCGTCTTCTGAGTTGCAAATGAAGCATTTGACTGCATCACCTGTTAATTGAAAGTGGAAATTGATGAAATAAATGTGAAAACAAGGTTAATTTATGTTTCTCACCATAGTGGAAGAGTGCAACGACGAGTGCAAGACCTACAAAGACTTTGGACATCATGTTTCTGCAAGTTGTCGAGATGTTAAGTTGATATAAAACTCAAGGATGTTGTGGTTTGTGTTTTCTAGTTGGTTTATATACACTACAGAATTCTCGCATGATTTCAATGTTTAATTACTGTCACACAAAGTAAGGATTTTCCTTATGACTTCAGAATGTGTTGCAATTGCATGTATGTTCTTGAGATTTTTAAAATTTCTTTAATTTGATAAATGAGTCAGTCCATTAGTGAATTTCTGTATTTTGCATAGTAATAAAATACGTTTTTTTGTGATCAGGAACTGGTTTACTCTTTAGAATAAGACTAAAACTTGAATTAACATTCCATAGATTCGATGTTGTAATATTATTTATTGCATGTTAACATCATGTTAGATATGAGACATTATCAGAGAGCTTCAGCTTCCTAGTTGCAATTAATAGCGACATGCGCAATGAACCTCCATAGATTCATTTTTTGAATTTTTACATTAATTTCTTGATATTTCCAAACATGAATGCATCAATATACTATATTTCTATATATTATCAACTACTTTACTACGTGTAAAATAAATAAAATTTAATTTTTGTTGTTGCACGCATCACTGTTGCATTTGCACAGTATTCCGCCATCTTTCATTTCTCCACACATCACTATCTCGACGTCATCCGTATTTTTAATGATGGAACAATTCCTGGAAATTCCTCCATTTATGTCTACAATAAAAAAAAACTTATTACACAATAAAATTATTTATAATAATTTTTTTTTAATTAAATAAATTAAAAATTTACTATTGTATGTGCCACAGGAATTGTAGACATCTTTTACAAGATTTTCACAATCGAGCAAATGTGTATCATTGGGTTTTCGGCACGATTCGTCCACATTAGTCGAACACACAAAGCACATCAGAGCTTCACCTGAAACCGTATTAAATATGCAAATTACTAAAGTGATGTTTGATTAATGAGTAATGAGTAAATGAATTGATGCAATTACTTGTGGCGATGTTCATTACTAAAATAAGTCGAAATAAAATGCCGCAGTTGATCATCTTGGCCATCGAGTGGTCGATCGAGAGACAAAATGATTACAGAAAAAGAAAACACAAATTGACCGCTTGACTGCATCTTGTAATGATTTTAATCATTTTCTCAAAATGTCACTTTAAAACTTATTATTAAAAGAAATTAAATGAATTTTTCAACTAAATTTTATTGCAACACACATTAATACAATTCATTGCCGATATTTTATTCAATATAACACAAGACAAATCGTTTATTTCTCATTCTTTTCCTGTATTCTTAGTATTCTTATTGCAACCGTCAGCAGAACAGTTGCAAACTTCAAAGTCATTTATTTTAAAACAAAATTCCACATTTTCTCCTTGCAATTCTTCTTGCATGTTGAAACAATCTCGAGTTATAAGAGTTTTCCCATCTACAAAAGACACAGAGACACGATCAAATACTCTGTATACACTGCATCGGTGGTTCAAGAACCATAAATCACACTTACCAGTCGAATTGTACTGGGTCACACACATATCAGACCCTGGTTTGTAGTGGTCGCAATCCATCAATGCAAATGAACTCAAGTCACCTTCTCCACACAAGGGGTCATCTTCTGAATTGCATACCCAGCATTTTATTGCAACACCTGAAGGTGAAAGGTGAAAAATTGATTAAATTAATAATTTTTTTAAAAGAAAAGAATGGGAGAGAGAAGAATGTGATTAAATGGAGCCTTACCACTGTGGCACAGCACTAGAACCACTAAGGAAAGACTGACAAAGACTTTAAACATCGTTTCTCTGGAACTTGAAAGTTTCTCTGGAAGGCCTCGAGATATAAATGTTGCTTGGTGTTATACTAACACTGAAGTTTGTGTGGTTTGCGGTTTGTTTTCTTACTACTTTTATACACATTACAAAATCTCCGCTTGATTTCAGTGTTTAATTGTCAAAGAAAACAAGAATTTATCCTTATACTTAGGGAAATAACTCGTGATGCAATTTCATGAGAGTTGATTTATGAACATATATTTTAATTACAGGTAAAATAAAAGTATGATTAAACGTTAAATTCATAAATTTCTCAACACCACGGTGTTAGCTGTAAATTTCTGTAATTTCTGTATGTTAAGCTAAGTTCATACTTGTGTTCACACTTATGCCCACGTAAACGCAAACGCAAACACAATTGCAAGGTACGCAAGCACAAACACAACTGGGTACGCAAGCTTACGTATACGCTTCGACTGCAAGAAATAAGTTGCAGCTCGCAAGACGTAAGCATCAGCCAATGGTGAGCCTACTCTCCAATCGACCATTATTGTTGACGTAGTTGTTAGTGCATTGTAACTACAGATGGCACAATCATCTGGCCTCTGATTGGTTAAGTTTTGTTGATTGGGTGTCCTTTGACTTATGAACATGGTTGCATTTGCGTCCTTGTGGTTGTGTGCAGTAGTGCTTGCGGTATGCAAGTGTGAACACAGATGAACAAGTAATTTCATCTGAATCATTTTCATATATGTATTTATTTGGTTATTACTTCACAGTAATGAGAAATCATAAACTACTTGAAACATTATTTCCTGAAATGACTCCACCAAGATGAATGATCAAACTTATTTAGAGTCATTATTGTTGCAACCATCGCTGTTACACTTGCAGAAGGTTGAGCCATTTTCCATTCCTTCGCACATTACAAAATCAACTTCATCCTCATTTCCAACGGTGGAGCAATTCCGTGAAACATCTCCATTTGCACCTGCAATAAAAAAATTCAAGAACATGTCTTCGAAAAACATTTTACAAAACAAATTTCTACTGACCATAGTTAGTGCCACACGAATTAAAAACACCTTTTTCGATATCTTCACAGTTGACCAAAAGCGTATCATTCGGTGCTTTGCACCACGAATCGTTATCTGTCGAGCAAACAAAACACATCACGGCATCACCTAGAAGCCACATCAAATATGCAAATTAAGTTATGTATGATTAATGAGTTGATCTTAATCACTTCTAGCCACGTTCAGGAGCAAAAGAAGTTGAATGAAAGTTCTGCAGTCAAACATCTTGACCATTCGATGTCACTATAGAAAGCTGGAAATGTGTCGGAAACTAATTTCCCTGCATGATCGACTCCTTTGATGAGTCTTATGTGGCACTGATGAATCATGTTTGGATTGTCTTTTGAATACATTTTTTTAAAAACACAATTGCAATTATGAAATTCCACTTTCGATTATGAAATTTGTTTATTAGACAACAAACTTGGATTTTATTACAAAAAAAAGTGTGTCATACATGCTTATTAAGATGAAATGTTTGATCTTTCAATGTTATTTTTTACAATCTTGCATCTTTTCTTTTGTTCTTATAAAATATAAAATTTTCCATGTATCTGGGTAGTAAACTATGGTATCTTATATGGTGCACAATGTATTTTTTTTTTTACAAAATTAAAATATAGAAGAAAAACTGATAAAAAGTGTAGTACAGTATATATATGTATATATATTTAAGATTTTATATAGTTTCTTTTATTTTTTTTTCATTTTTGATTTTTTAATTTTAAAAAATAGCTAAAGGCAGTATGGTTTTACGTTGTGTGTATATATATATGTATATACTGCTTAATATGGTTTTTTATTGCGAAAAAATAAAGGTAAAAATTGCCATAACGGCCAAGGTCATCCAGGAAAACACTACCCCCTTGGTGGCTGTGTTGCAGTTGTTTCCATAGCAAGAACATTGGTAGCCACTGCCTTGTGATACACAAGATTCGCTGCTGGACGAAGACCCGGATCCATATGGACCACCGCCACCTTGTCCACAGTCACGATTTACTATCCATTGATCGCCACCTGGTGATAAAAAGAAATTTAAATGAGTTATTTATTTTGGTCATTTTGATGCAAATTTGTGGGTTAGGCCTATTAGGGTTGTTAGGGTTAGGTTGGATCAACTTTAAGGTTTTTATTAAAGTTTTACTGTCTGGTTTATTAGTATTTTATTAATGATAAAAAGTTAAAGGATGCTGAATTTTTATGGTTTTAGTTTACATTCTCATGATCCACATGCCTTGAAACACACTGTAAGGCTTGATTTGGTCTGATTTTTTATTTTCTTATAATTAAATTAGGCCAATTTGTTGAAAAAAATAAAAATAGGTCTCATTATTTCGACTATTTTCAGCAGAAAGCCATTTTCTACCATTAAATTGCATTACACTACAATACAACAAGCAAAACTCATCAACCAAAAACAAACATGACGTCACACAAACTTGTGAAGGCCAACGCACAAATCTTTCCTGTATACGGGGTATACTTACGAACTGATGGAGAAAATTGCAGCACACGAAAGAAATTATCAAATTAAATTAAATTTTTAAAAAAACTAAACTTTTACCAAACTATTGCATCAGAAACATTATTAACCCTTCACTCACTTTTGTATGTAGTTTTACTGCAAAAAGTAGATCGGGAAAACGATCCTTGTTGACCAAATCCTTGCTGTCCGAACTGCTGATGACCTCCAAATTGACCGGGTTGATTCGGAAAGCCCTGCTGCGGGTAATTTTGTCCTGGAAACCCACCAGTGTTTCCTTGAAACCCTTGGTTTCCTTGGTTGTCACAGTCGATGGATTGGCCACCCATCATCGTGTAATCAAACGGGTCACCACATCCGCGGACGTATTGACTGTTACACCTGTAACAAGTTATTCCATCACCTGAAAAAAATTTTTTTTATTAGAAACATTAAATTTAAAAAAAAACATCTAAAGTTCATGAAATAGTGTTTACGAATGTGTTATTTATTCTCTTGACTTTTTCGTGACCTAACATGAAGGTTGTAGTGTCATAACCTAGTTTTCTTTCCTGTATTTTTCCTTGGTTTTTTCCTTTTCTTCCCCTATATTTGTGTTTCTCAATTATTTTATTTACTTTTCAGGTGTTAACTTAAAAATATTTTTATGTTTCTTCTGTTTTTCTTGTGAAGAGAAAAGAGAAAAAAAATCAATTTTTTAATTGATTTTCTTGTTTGTTTTACAATGGATTCAATGAACCTATTTTATTTATAAAGGTCACTACAGCTAAAACTTGTTCGGCCCGCTTGAATTTACACCTGCGCAGGTGTTCGGCCATATTTATTTTTAAGTTATAAACCGAGGATACGCCTTTAATTATTTTTTAAAAATTTAAAATAAATTCCAAACGCCTAAACCCCAAAAACTCGAACTTTCAAGAGAAAATAAATAAATAAAATTTAAAAAATCATTTAAAAAATAAGAATTTAGTTGTCATATGCTATTTCCCATAAAAATCTATCAATTTTGAACAACTGGTAAGGTGATGAAAACCTAAAAAAGTGATAAGGACAGGTAAACAACTCACTGAGATGCAGGAATCCAGCAAGAAAAAGCGACGTGCACAAGAAGGTTGCAGTTAATGTCATCTTGTCGATCGGTGGAATAAATGAAGTTTTTAGGAATGTTTGAAATTGAATAGTGAACTCACTACTGATCCAAACTGCAAACGACCAGGTATAAAAACTGAAGCTCCACCTTGCGTGACGCCACAACAACTACAAAACGAGTTAGAAGTGCCTTGGGCTCATGAGGGGACGTTGCATAATTTTTTTTCCACTTCCATGTTGCCAAACAACCTTACGAGCAACTTAACGGAATTTTCGCAGTTCCGTCATTATTGTAATCGGATTTGCAATCAGATTACGATGACTAATAATAAACTCATTCATTTCATGGACGTGTGTAGGCCTGGGTTGTGTTCTTGGTATACAGCAGATCAATTAAATTGTAGGTTTTGTAGGTTTCATGTGATCGATACTGAGGCTTGGTCGTGATGATGGTCAATATTCTATTGTTTATTTCACGACAAGAATTATTCAGAATCTAGTAATTTACATGTTTTTATGATCACAGGAGGCGATAAAAATTTGAAACTTAGGTTTTTTTAAATAAATTAATAGTAAAGCATCGCTTAATTTAAAAATTTAAGTATGATTATGTATTAAATATTTTTTGAAAAAAATTAAATTATTTAAATGCAAATTAGTACAAATGGCGACCGTGACAAAACTTTGAGCGTGTCGTTTGAGGACGTAAATGTTTTGATTTGACATTCGAATAATTATTTGCAGTTTAAATGTGATATTTTAACATTGGAATTAAATATTTAGGATTAATTGACTTGTTTTGTTTTATTTAAGAAAAACTCTATTTTAAAGTTTTGTGGCTCACCGCATGTATGTGGAAATATACATTTAAAAAATGATTATTTTTTATTTTAAAATGTTTTTGCATGATGAAATACATCAATTGAAAAAGGACAGAGGAAAAGGAAAAACATTATGTTTCCTGATTTAACTTTTCAATGTAAACCTCCATTTTATTTTTATTTTTATTTTTTATTTATATATTGCCATGTGAAAATCATTTGAAAAATTCCAGAAAAAACCAGAATTTTATTCATTTTTATTCATTTCATTTATGTACATACAAAAATTCTTGCATACAAAAAAATTTATATTTTATTATATATATTTTTAAAAAAAGTGGTAATATCAAATAAAGTCATTCCAGACTGTAGCAGCTAATAAAAACAGACATAATTTGACATCATGACAGTCACAATACCCACAATCACTTGCAATGACAGAGCCCCATAACTGATTTTATTTCCTGCATTGCAAGCATCACCAAAACACCTGCAATTGAACTCCCCAGACGGCGTTGTCATACACATTTGACCCTCGACCTGGTTGAAATCTTGCATTGCACAATCTCGGACTACATGATAAGTTCCGTCACCAACTGAAAACACAAATATCAAATGTTAATAATGCATAAAAAGAGGCCAAATGAGACAAAAGGGAAAAGACAAAAAGATAAAAATGAATCGAGTTCATCACTCCATTATCACATCAGACAACTCTCACTGATACATCACCTAGTGGCAAAATCCAGAAACATGTGTCAGGCCTGATATTATTACATGACTGTTATAAAGTTATGAGTTATGATCTTACAAAAATCTCTTTTAATTCTTATAAATTCCTAATTATATTCTTATAAACCACTTTATAACATCATAAACTCTGAAAACTCTCCAAGAAATAGTAATGGAGTGGTGTATTTCATTCATAAGAATATATTTCATTAAGTTTTTTGTAATTTGATTGATTTATTCTTGACATTCACACTGATTAAGCAATAACTGACACTCACTTCTCTTGGTTTCCTTTTTACACATGTTGGACCTGGTAAATTGTGCAAAAAGTCTTGCATCACAGTTAACCATTGGAACATTTACTGGGAAAAATGGATCACCACATGATGGATCATGCCTGGAATTACACACATAACACCTCACACTGTCACCTACAGAAAAAAAAAATTAAAATAAAAAAAAAATATAAAAATAAAAAATAAAAACCATACATTATCTTAATCAGATAATGATGATAATCACAACTAAACTACCACAAAATGGAGATTATTATCTACTTTTCATCTCTACATGTCATGGAACACTCAAGGTCACTCGACTTTTATATGACTAAGTAAAGTAAACACAATGGATTTGTCCTTCCATTTAGCATTTAACAGTGGGTCATTCTATGACCAATCTATAGTGATACAACAGGGAAATAACCTTCGAAAATCTATGATTTATGATTTATTCAAACATTTGGGGATATATGAACCTCGAAACTTATTTTTTTTTCTTTGAGGAAAATAGATTTCGGTCTCACCGTCTCAGTCAGTGGGATTTTAATAAAAGACAAAACTTTGCTTGTGTTCTTTCGAGCAAAACAATATTGTCTAATAACGAGGCCAGGAAGTTAGAAGCTTCAGTTGCTTGCTGCGCCACCTTTTTCTTATTCATTTCACTTCCACTCACCCACCCACCACTCATTTGCGGCGTAAAATGAATATTAAGAGGAAACACCACTTGACATTTCCCATAGGCTGTTAATTAAGATTCTTTTTTCACGCATTAATCATCCGAGATGAAGACAAATCCGATTTAATTTTGAGATTATTAAAAAAAAGGGAAAAAAAGAAAGGAAGAGTGTGTTATTAAGAAAAATATGAGGATGGATATTAAGGTGGCGGGACGGGAAGATGTTTTGTATCGTTTTTATTAAGGTCTATTTGCTTCGTGCGGTTTGTTTGACCTTAATTTGTTAGTGATTGCAGGAAATGTTAGTTTGGCGCGCCATAGAGTCTCTTGGTTGGTGTTTAAGTGGAGTTTTGGTGTTTGAGGGGTGGCTTTGAGTAAAGGTTGGGTGTTATTAAACAGTTTGCGCAAATCAACGCAAACGGAAAAACGCAATGCAACTGATGGTGTATTTTTTGTAAATAAGGTCTCCAATCAATGAAAATTTCATTAGAACTTCATCTTTTTGTTTCAAACTTCTACCGAAATTTTTATATGGAGAAATTTCTTCCCAATAATTAGAAGCCCTGTAATGTTTCGTTTCTCTGCACAACACGAAATGCGTAAACTGTCTATTGAGTGAAAACGGTTGGTATGGAATTAATATTGGGTATGGTGCGCCATAATGGGGTTAATGGCTGCTTAAGTGGGGTTATGGGTGTTTATGTGGGTTTTATGGGTGTTGAATGGGTTTTGAGGTGTTGAATGGGTTTTGGGGTGTTTGAAGGGTTGTTTTGGCTGTTTAATGTGTTGTTTAGAGTAAATTGTTAGGAGTTGGTGAGTGAAAACGGTTGATTTAATTTTGTTACTGGTTTCAGGAAATGTTGGGTATGGTGCGCCCTAATGAGGTTAATGACTGTTAAGTGGGATTTATGGATGTTTAAGTGGAGGGTTTGGGTGTTTGATGCGTTGTTTTGAGTAAAAGTGAGGTGTTAGTAGTAAAAACTGTTGGTATGGCTTTAATTTGGTTACTGATTATAGGAAATGTTTGGTATGGCACGCCCATGGTGTGTCTGTTGGTATTTAAATTAGGGTTTTGGGTGTTTGAGGTGTTGATTTTGAGCAAAGAGAGTGAGAAAAGGGTTAAAATTATGTGTTACTTTAATTATCTGATAAGTTTTGATTGCAATTGTTTGGTTATTTGACATTACATGGAAGGATGAGACTCATTTCATGGGTATTGGTCTTGATAAATCCATAAATTGAATGATTATATCAGTGTTTTGATGTGTAAACATCACTAGAAACTGTCAAACAACTCAATGTATTGGATTCAACCGCAAATGATTTTGGCGCATATCTCGCCTTTAATCAATCACAAATTCAACTCATCTTAAAATTACTACGGTAATTTAAAATTACAACAAAATTTTTTTTTTTAAATTAAAAAAAAAAACATTTCCTCAAAATATAAAATAATTTTTTACCCCAAATAAAATATCGATTACGTCTATTAAAGTTGTATTTTCATACACATTACAACGCCTGAAAGCACTTATATACAGCCAGAAATATCCCTCGAAAATTTAATATAAACATCAAAATGTTCACTTACCTTCAGGTACTAAATCCGAAATCAAAAGCACGACCAAAAAGAACACCCTTCCAGAGATGTTCATCTTGTTACTACAGCAACCAGATGACTAATCCAAAATGCAAAATATAGATAAAATAAAAAAATTTCCAGAGTTCAAAAACTCTAAGAAAAGGTCTTTTGTTGACTTTTCCTGGAGAAATTAAGTGCTCCAAAGCTGACCCTCAGACTGAGCAACCCTCCTGGCCATGTAATACATCTTAAGTTAAGAACTAGACCCCATTTTGGGTCTTATATAAAAGCGCTGGACATGACATGCGCAGTTGGAATTTTTGAGGAAAGTGTGTGAGAATTTTTACCTTTTTTTTGTTCCACCGCCCATAGCTTCAGGCAAAGAAGTTTATCAGATGAAATGTTGATGAAGAAAAAAAATAGTAAATAGATTTTCCTTTGTTCCGCTCGGTTAGTTAGGGATAGTTGAAAATGATAATTAGAGTAACAGTGAGGAAATGTTGTTTTTTTCTTGCATAAATGGAGTTAATTTAGAAATGGAAAATTTTTTGATATTTTGTATGGAGCAGGATGTGTACGGTACCAAAATTCATTTTATGATAAATTTCATTTTATGAGATTATTTTTCAATGAATGTTTTGGTTTCAACTCACATTTCATGACATGTCATTTCATGAAATGAATTTTTTCATGACATAGTATGCAAATAGTCCCATTTTATGCAGTCTCATTTCATGTGATGTAATTTTATGCGATGTCATGAAAAATTCATTTCTTAAAATGACATGTCATGAAATATGAGATAAAACATTTCATGAAAAATTCATCTCATGAAATGAATTAATGTCATGAAATGGAAGTTGAAACCATTTAAAACATTCATTGAAAGATCTCATAAAATGAAATTGTCATAAAATAAAAAGCCATGAATTTTGGTACACATCCTTCCCCATAATTTTGTTCTTGAAATTGAATTTGAAATGTTTTTTTTTAACATTCTTTAAAGGTTTGTTTTATGGTTGAGGTGTAAAATAAGACGAGGTGTGTATATGTAGGATTTAATGGTTCTGTTTGTTTTATTTTCTTTTGTTACAATTGTTTTAGGAACGATTTGCAGTGTGGGAAATGACTGCTATTGTCTTTTCTGAAAGAAAATAAAAGACACTTTTAGTCCGTTCATTGATCTAGTTCTTTTTTCCCTTTTCTATTCATCATTTTAGTTTTCACGAATGTGTGTTTAAAAGACTGTTTCATAGTTCCATGCAAATATTTTTCAATTAAGAACAGATGTGTGATTAATAAAAGCCAATAAAACTTTTTCAGTGTGTCAAATTAGGAAGATGATGTTGTAATTTGCTTAATTCTGATAAATCTTGACAGGTATAATTTATTTTTTTCCCACTCATAACAGTCAAAACATAACCAGAAATTCACTCTATTTAATTGATATAATTTATTAAAAATGAAGAAAATTATTTTTCTATTTCAAATCTGACAAGCAAACACACAGAAAATCTTGAAACATTTTATAATTCTGGAGATTAAACTGTTCCTTTCATGTTATTACTACAAGTTCTAACATTCAGAACAAGTTATGAAATCAAAATTATGGTGTTTTACTCAGTTTAATGCTTCAAATTTCCTATTTTTTAGCTGTGCCCAGCTTTAATCCTATTAATAATAAACAACAACACAAAAGCCAGTTATCAAAGTCATTAGTGTAGTGACTTGATTTATATGGCACCAAACAACACTGGTAAAGACACAAATGAACAAAAATTATTTATCTTCTTGGAAAGGAGTTAGAAGACAATTTTTAAAAGTTGATAATAAAGTAACTTTATTTTATATCTTTTCAGTACACAACATGAACTCAATGCCAAAAAAAGAACAATAATAATAGAAAAAACCGGAAGTGACGTCTTAGAATTTTTTTTTCATTGTTAAAAACTACAAACGATGTAACTACCACCCTGTGACGTAAAAAAGAAAATTTAATCTTCCAAATCGCTTTTTTGAGCCGGATTAAAAATACAAGGCACCAAATACAAAGTGATAGAAAATTGCTATCACTATTATAAATTAATTTTTATTTTCTGTTATATTAAGATATGTATCAAATTGACACTATATAAAAATTATTTCAATGAGTATTGCGTAATTTCTTATAAATTTCATGGTACATTCACTATATGGTCACTTTATGATATGTCTAAAAGAGTACCCTAACGGCATTTTTTAAAACTTTTGTACAGTACAGTTTTTTCCTTATAAAATAAGAATTATAATAGAAAATTGTAATAGAGAGTTTGCACAGGTTTTTTTCTGTTATAAAATTACACTAGAAATAAAGATTGTGCAAGAACAAATCCTCACACGAAATTGCTAAATGGTGAACAAATCCCCATGCTTTGCACTAAGCAGTGGAGCTTATCGTAAGACAAAGTTTTTCCATTGGTACAATTTAAAAAACCAACAACCAGAGTTACAGTATAGATGAATAACTTCAACTTTATAATGCAAAACCCCATGCGTAAACTCTCTATGCATAAATAAAAAGTAATTATGAATTTCTCAATTTTTTTTAGAAAATTTAGAAAATTTTACAAAGTATAAAAATGAGTCAAACAAGGCGCCATTTTGTTTTTAACTTCCTATACACAGAAGTTCACATAGAAAAAAATTGCTATAGAAATGTGTGATGTGAGTAATTCTAATTCTAATTCCACTTTAACATAAAATTTATCAGAAAACTCCATTTAACTCCATTTAACTTTTAATCCTTATAAGATAAATAAAAAATGTCAATTGGAAAAATGTAGAGAAAGTCAAGATAAATCTAAAAAAATTTAAACTTAAAAAATTAATTCCATCATTATTACCCATAAAAATTAATAAAAAAAAAATAAAGATGTGCAATTTTGAGTACGGTAAAAACCACTGCAGGAAAGCACAAGAGCAGGAAAATTACATTGAAATAAAAACTCAGATTCATTGCAAATTGGAGCACAATTTGAAAATTCCACTTCAAAGAGGAGAGAAATTCCAATTCTTTCTATACACGTAATGCAGTTTTAGAGACTGTATTGCCAGAAGGCAATATAAGGACTTCATTACCGCCCTGTCAATTTTTGTCAATCAAGGAAAATTGTCTCGACACAAATTCTTTCATTTGCCTCGCTTCAAGACTTACAGCTTTACTGCACTTCTTAAAAGATTTAACCCAAGATTGCGGGTAATCTTTGGACCACGCTGCGCCCCCAACCACCCCACACATCCTCACCAACACACCAACACACGTGTTATGTGAAGTTAGACCAGTGGTTGGAAATTGTCATTGACTTTCCTTTCAACCAAGCAACCAACCAACCATGCAAGCAAAAATTTCATATTGAAATTCCATGAAGTACTACAAGTGTGGAAATTGCAAACTCAAACTTCTGGGCAATGCCCAATGGGAATAAAAATAAAAATAACCAAAGCAAAGCCAAAGAGAGCAACTGTTTCTCTTTTCCCTCATATATATAAGTTTTATATACCCGTATCATGGGTCAAGGGTTGTAAAGTATGGCAGTAAAATTTGTCCAAAGGCGAGTTTTATTTGCATCAAAAAATCCTTTGAGAAAATTCAAAACTCGCAATTTGATGTCTTGGTTTTTGCCAAAAGCAATTTCAGGTTTCACGTGAACTATTGTTTTTAAAGGTTTTTATGTTATAAAATGAATTTTGATATTCGGTAAAAGTTAAGCGATTAACTTAGAAACGATAAATATCAGAATTTATACGTGCTTAATGAAGTGGAATTTATCTCATCAGGGATTTAATAAATGGCGATGGTTATTCTGATGTTCCGTATAACGAGATTAAAACGAGATGGCACGAGATATAAATTTCGATTGTTACGCGTTTTCAAAATGGCAGACCGAGTTCGACTTAGATCGAGGAAAGGGAATAAAAATGTAAAAATGCAATGAAAACACTTGTAAACACTTTAAAAACGTGATTAAAAGAAAAGGAATGTTAAAATTAAGTTCTTTTTACGAAAATCTGTTAGTAAAATGGCAGCCTGAGTTTGAATTACTCACTTTTTCACCTTCGACACACATCCGTCAACCGTCATTCGCGAAAACGATATAATTATCAAACATGGTTGGCAAAATGCTGCCAATAATAAGTCCAAACAAGATTTATTGCTGTTATAACAAACAGGAAGAAACATGACGTGGAACGAGTGGCGGAAACGACCCCGTTGCACGAATCATGCGTACAGTCACAATACTCCGTAAAGACATCATAAGTGCCCGCTTGTTTGAAACACGATTTTCTGGGATCCGTCACGCCCAAATGACCACACAGACGAATCGTGCGAGTTTTCCCTTTAACTGCAATTATAATAAGCACTCGTTAGAGAAAAGAGGTGAATAAAACTTTGGGCTTTGATTGAGTGTTGAATTATTCATGAATCTTAAGCGGAACAACAACTTTGTTCAATTTTTTTTCCATTTCTTGAATAACACTCGTCGCTAATTAGTTGGCTAATGAAACGAGAGTGAACCGGCGAAACCCTCGTTTTCTTTTTCTTTTTCCCTTACTTTTCTGGATGAGTTTTCTGCAAACGAATTCCTTAGCGTAAGGAAAGCGATGAGTGCAGTTGGTTATGGAAAAAGTCTTCTCCGTGAATGGGTCGCTACACCGCCAGTCGTACCATGAATTGCATTCCCAGCACTGGAAAGATGACGCTGTTTTATTTGCAAAAGAAAAGGGAAAATAAAAAATATAAAAGAATAAGTAAATGTTTTTCTCACAAATGGAATTTCAATCAATTTTAAGTGACTCGAAGCATAAAGAAAACAAGATAATAAAGTGTAAATGGAAGAAAATGGATAAAATTGAGTTTTTTTTTGACATTTTATTTACTTTTGATGAAGTACCATAATGAGTTGTAAGTTCAAGATTCTACCACCAGTCACCAAAATGATCTAAAATGACATTAAGGGCCTATTGAACGAATCTATTTAAAATTGGATTAGTAAAATTATGTTGCACGAAACAAGTCTTTTTATTTTAACTGGCCCATTAACTATTTAACTGAAGACTTATCTAGTGAAAAATGGCTTCCAGATGGAGTAGCCAACTTTGTAAAACTGCTAGACAAGTCATGTGATCAAGGCTAACCAATGAAAGGCATTCTTACAGAGAAACAGTTAAAATGGCGTCTTTTCTCGCAAACAGTCGTAAAAATAGTTGCCCATCTATAGTTTCATGTACACATCACAGGACACATTTGCCGTACCGGTACATTGTATCCACCAATCAGATTGCACATTAGCAGGACGCACCATTTCACACATGGCATCTATAGAGGATTCACAATCACTCTACCACATGTGAAACTGCCTGTTCAGCTATTGTGCCATCTGATTGGTGAATACAATGGATGTCAATTGTCAAACATTTCTGTAAGAAATTGCTGACCCGGTGAGGCCTGGCAATTTTCAAGGATGTACAATTGTGGTCAAAAATATTGTCGTGAGCACCATTGACCATAACAGACTTACCCAGTCTACGTAGAAAAATATTTCTTATAAGGATAAAAAACTATGAACATCACTCCAACATGACATGACTACACATGCAGCTAACTGATCTATGAGCACCTAACTTGTAGTTGTAAGTAAAGTACTGACTCTTCCAAAAGGCCTGGGTCAGTCTACCAGGAGGCTTGTTGTGGCACTATTCCTTGCATGTTCTCTATGATTGCTTACTGTTACTATGTTATGGAGGCTTAACAAAACTGTTTCTCTGCCTTTTCCTCTGCATTTCTCTTGATTCATCTGATCTGGCTGTTTTCAGGCGGTGACAATAGCCGCGGTCAAAGTTAAATGTCAGCTAACAGCAATTTACGCAAGAGGACAGAAAATTGTGTCATGCATGCAACATCAATTTTTAACTGGGAGTTTGTAGATCAAATTTAGGTTAGATAAACGTAAATTTAACTGTTGTTGTGCAATCAGGCCCAGGGCAGTCAAATGACAAGATTGAACGACTTCCGGTAAATGATGTGCTGACTTGGATGGCCGTGCTTTTCTTGTGACGTCACAAGTCACAGCCCGTCATCATTTGCCAGATGGTGTGAAACCTTATTAGAGTCGTTCAATCTTGGTCAAAAAAAGAGACTGTTATTAATACATTCTTAAGTTTAGAAAATATTAACGATTATTTTCTTATCTTAAGGCAGTTAGAAAACTTTTCAAAGCCTTTCTTTAATGCTAAATTTAATTATACATAAAATTTACAAAGAGAATCCATAGTTAATGAAGATTAGCTTTATGAGATGGGTTTTAAACAAGACTGTATACAGTATGAAAAATGTGTTTAAAGAAGCTAGTTTAATGTTGAATTGGATTTAATCAAAAGACAAACAAAATAAAGTGCAGAGAAAAATGAAAAGACAATGACAACATTGACAAGATAAATTCTTATTTAAAGATGGCATTAAAATCAGTGTAAGCAAATAATCAAACAAAATGGGAAATTGAAAATTGCAAAGACCAAAAAAATATATTTTTTCCTCCTTGTCTTTGGTTTTATTTTAGTCATTTAGAAAATAATAAACCCTAATTAAAAATTTGTTAAGTATGCATTTTGAAAATTGCTTTTCATTTAATAGGCATGTTACGACAGCGATAGATGTCATGCAAATTCTGCAATATTTGCATGTTTCCTTATTAGAGAGAAAAGGTGATTGATCGATAAGAACTCAGCCAGGCATGTGCGTTCGAATAGGTTAAGACAATTTAGAAAGGAAAGGAAAGGAAAAAAAATGTCTAAAACAGTCAATTTTCGTTTGACAGCTTCTGAAAGCTGAGAAAATGACAGACAAGACTGAGAATCGAAGGGGAAAAGGGAAAAAAGAAAAGAAATTTCATCAAGTGGTCCTTAACCTCATGTCAAAAGCTCATTTTTCTTAAAATATAAGTGACTGATCGTTGTAAAGAAACTTTTCCCACACCAAAAACGAGTAAAAAGTGTAAAACTCAAATTTAATTAACTCACTCTGGTGTTGAAAAATGAAAAAAATGGGGAAAGAATTTATAAATATACATTTTTATAACATTTCTTTCACGAAACAATAACTTTTTCCTCCATTTCTCCCTCCCATCTGGAACATTTTATCAGTTGTAGCACATTTTACTGCCACTTCATCAAATTTTTATGCAAATTTCATAAATGTAGTGACATAAAAAAAAATCAGTGTCGTAAAAGAGGTGAAGCATTAAAATTGATAATGAAAAAAAAGATTTGAAGAGACTACTTAATGACACGTGTTACCACCAGGTTTAAAATGGTCAAAATGTTTTGTAGGAAATGTATGTATATCTATCACTTTTGCAACTGTAACGCTGTATGTAACGAGCCAATTCCGATTCTTCGACTGTGCAAACTGTGAGAGTCGGCGCATTTACCCATAAGCCTTTCGGGTCGAGTCGTAAATATAAAGATCTAGTCACAGGATTGAAGTCATAAAACAAGCGAGAAAACCTCAAACTAAGCATCCCTCAGAGAGAAACCCTGGTGACAGGCATTTAGCCCTTTAAACATTGAACCATGGGAGCAGAAATTGGATCAACCTTTTTGATAATTCTCGGGTCGTTGCACTTTTTTTCCTTTTTTTCTATTTTTGATTTTTTTTTTAATATACGGTACCTACCGTAAAATTTTGGACAATTTTCACACAGTTTTTTCATGTTTTTTTGTTATAATTATTTATAGAGTGCATGAAATTTTAAAATTTTTGGTAATCAATTTTTTTTTGCATGTGGTTAATTCCTTCAAATAGCAAAATTCCTCAAATGAATATATTTTTGAACTTTTTTTAAAAATAAAAATGCTGTTCAAACTTTGGAAATGAATGTTTTCTACTTGAAATAAATGTAATACTGTATCAAAACGTCTTTGGACATTAAAATTTAAAGAAAATTTTTATAAAATTCAGTTTTCTACGGAAAATCACACAAAAATCACTTAAAAATTCAATTTTCTGCTAAAATTCACTAAAAAAAATCACAAAAATTCAATTTTTTATCGGAAAATTGTAAAAATTTGCTAAAAATAACAAAAATATCATGAAATCATGAAAAATTAGTAATTAGTAATAAAAAATCTAATTTCTATTATCCAATTTCACTCATTTTGACATGAAACCCTGGGGGAAATAAAAAATATAGAATATAGAATTTTTCTGAAATTAAAATTTGTTACCATACATAGGTGGCGATTTGTGGCTTAAAGGAAAGGATTATTTTGTGAAACAAAAAAAAGTGTAAAAAAAATTTTTTTGTTGGTGTGTGTGAGTGTTAAAATTGAAATTAATGACATGATTCGAACATCAGTCAAGCTTAAGCTTTGAAATCAATCTGGTGCTCGGCGTGAAGCCAACCGACATTATAGGCGGGGCTTTTGTGTATCGCAGTGAAGCTCGGGGTTTTGGTTTATGAATAATAATAAAAGACAATGCAGGGGAGGCTTAATACCCTATTTATTAGCAAGAAACGTTTAGAAAAAAAATTCAAAAAATTCAAAAAAAAATTTTTTTAATTTAAAAAAAATTCTTGAAAAACTATACTTTTTTATCAATATTTCGCGGGAAGTACATACAGTACAGTAGATAGAAAAAAAATCGTTAAGGATGAAATGGTGTGCATCTCACAGAAAGAAAAGAGAGAGGGTGTGGAGTTGTGGGTGGAAATTGAGTTGAGAAGAAGAAAGCGCACTTACGACCATGGAATGAGCTGTTCTTCCAAATAAACGTCAACAGATATATAAAAAAGGGAAAAAAATAAAAAATAAGAAAAGGGGGAAACGCACTCGAGTCTTATGGTTGTCATAACTGCCATTTTTGTTATTATTTGCTACTTCTTGAATGTTGTTTCAGTTTTCATTAAAGTCATCGCATTTTAAAACATCCGTCGTCAAATTTCACCCAATCTCGTCATCAAATCGACGACTACTCGAGTAGAAAGGAAAACAGAAAAAGGAAATGTCTCACGAAACATCATTCATAATCCAATATATACTTGTTAACATTGAGTCAATCGATATATCCGAAACGTACAGATCATTACATCATGAGATTTAATCCTTTCCTTCAACCAATAAACCGATTCGACGCACAAAACCCCAAAAATCGAGAATATAAACAAACAAAACATCAAAAAAATTTTATTTTCAATTAAATAAAATTTAAAAAATAAATAAAATTTATTTCAATAAAAAAAAATTTTTTTCTTAAATTTCTAAATTTGAAAATTAAAAAAAAAAATATTTCAGTGTGTTTTGCACCGAGGGTTAAAGGTTAAAACCTTCTTACCTGTTTTGATTGTAAAGGTGAGGAAGACGAGGATGCTTGGGATGAGATGCCAGCGGCTGGCCATCCTGTGAATGAAAATCTCGAACACGCGCCAGTTTGCAAGATTTCTCGCGGCTGCGCAAAGTGCATTTTCCACAATCAATAACTTGAGTTGATGCACAATACCGAGTCTAACTCGAGCCATTTTTCTTTTCTTATTATTTGTACTGTATCGTCGTGTTTGGATTCGAGTCGAGTCGTTGTTTTGTTTGTTATTCCCTTTTTTATTTTTTTAAAATAAATGTTCGTGTAATAAAATGACACGGATTTATTCAAGACTCGGGAAAGTTACATCGATTTGTAATTCACGACACGAATCAAATTCAATGTAAGAAACATGTTGAGTGCGAGATGATGATATGATGATCAAAGTGCCGACATGAGATGAAATGAAAAATTGAATTATATAAATACATAGATATGAAATGAAAAAGAATCAAAGTGGACTTAGTACTTTTAAATCAAATTTACTCTTTAATAAATTTTTTATTTATTTTTCTTTTTGTTATTTTGGATTTGTTTCCTTCACTTGATTAAAAGAATACTGTAAAACTGCAAAATTCAATTTCTGGTTAGGCCAATCATTAAAAACACTTTAAAAGTCTATTGCGCATGATCAGTTGCGTGTTTCCTGAGGGTGGAGGGAATGGAGAATGAACATCATCATAATTTTGTTGTATAAAGTGATTTGGTTTTGATAAAAAGTTTCATTTTTATTACAATTTTTATTACAATTTTATTACAAAATAAATTCAAATATTACAGTAAAGTTAAGTAAATGGACGGATGAATGACTGAATGTAATAATAAAAAGTATAAACATCAGGAATGAGATTTTTCAGAGATTCATGACTAATAAAAATGTGTAAAATTCCAAGAGAGAGAGGGAAAAAAAATTCAAAAATAAAAAATACTAAAAGAAATCATGATGCAAATAATAGATAAAAAGAATCCTCGGTTAATAGCTGGTGCATCGTTGCATTCATCTTCACTACAATAACATTCTTCCCAATATACGCCGTTAGCATGATGACCCCAATTGCAGTAACCAGTAACACCTGTTTCCGACACCGATGCGCAACGGCGAATTACGTTGCGCCATCTACCGTCCCCTATTGAAAACAAAAATAAATTTTTTGAAAAATTATTAATAAATATTAAAATTCCACATAATAAAATAGAAAAATACTTACAAATAAATCCTCTGGGTCCTTGTTCCACGATTTTCACACAAAAAATACCAGGAGTGTTTGCTTCATCACTCTGACAATCGACAGACACATGCCTTGTTTTATTAAACGCTTTGTACGCGCCACATAAGTCGTTTTTCTTATCCTGATCCGAACTGCATTGATAACACCGAATGCAATCGCCTGAAATTAAATTAAAAAGTCATTTCACACTTCCCTGTTACCTGTGACCCGACTCACGGGACGCCATTGACGTTCCCAGTGTTTTTAAGTGATGTTTTTAAGGGAGAAAATGTTTCTTACCTAAATGTGTTGTTGTTAAAATTATTAAAAGTACTATTGGTAACGTGTAAAACACTGTAGACATGATATTTAAACCTAATTTATACTTAAACTCATGAGTAAGGCAGTTAAGGGTGTGGTATTACTTTTTTTCTATCGATTACTCATGTCCTGTATACAACTATTTGCTTGCTTTGAGGTTTGCTTCCATTTCTCGCCACTAGAGTACGCCCTGAGAAAAAATAAACAAAATAAAGTTTGATCTCGAGTTTGATGTAAACAAGTCTTTTTTATTTGGATTAAAAAGTTCAAAACATCGTATTTACATAAGATTCCTTAGAAAACAATAAATTGGTTTTTTTATTTTGTTCTTTCTCCGTATAAAAATACAAATAAATGTACAGGTATTTGAGATTCATCGTGTGATGTAAAGTGGACGGATTCATTGTTATTTGTTTACAATTTTAAAAAATAAAACAAAAAAAGATGTAAATACTATAAGTTATAAAATATAACACCGTAACATGATGGTTGATAAAAGTAATGTAATTAATAAAGGATAGTTAACGTGGGTCTTTATGGAGTTATTGCAGCCGTCTTTTTGGTTACAGTTACAGTATTCGACGTGAATGTCCCATGTTCCAGTTCGTAGAAGGCAGTATCTTTCGTCACCACCTAGTCCAGGTTCACCGAGGTATGCACAACCGCGAATAAAACGCCATCTTCCATCAACTAGAAACAGAATATGGAGAAAAATGTTATTTTAACAATTAAAACAGGTGATTGTTGATAATTGGACGTTTTTATATTGTTGAATGATTGTTTCACATTTTTAAATAATTGTTACACAACCAGTTTAATTGTTGATCAAATTGTTGGCGAACTTTCCAACAATGAAAGTCAATTCAAAGCAACCCAGCTCATTGTTTCTCATTAAACGTAGCAAAACAAGTCACAAATCTAAATTTTTTACAACAATTAAACTGGCTGTGTATTATAACAATCATTTAACAATGTGAAACAATAATTTAACAATATAAAAACGTCCCTCTATCTACAAACACTTATTTTAATTGTCACAACAACAATTTTAACAAGTTTAAAACCATATATACCTTTTTGTTTAATTTTTCTACACATTGTTGACCTTATTGGTATATGTTCGAGTCTTTGTTGATTACAATCAGTTATTGGATAACTGGAATTATCAAACGGATCACCACATCTTGAATCATACAGTGAATTACATGTCCAGCAAAGAATTGAGGTACCTAATAAAAAAAACACATAAAAACTTTTAATTTCACAAACAAACACACAAATCAAATCCTTAATCATTTTACCAAACTTTTCTCAATCTTACCTTGCTGTATGGTGATAAAAAATACAAAAACAACACTCGAAATGTAGAAAACTCCGTTCCTCATTTTCCGTCAACGCCCAAACAAACCACCTTGCGTTCTCGGTTCTTTACCCTCCATTAAAACAACTTTTAAAAAAATATGTAACTCCACTTCCCATTGGTCAAAAACCAACCACATTTCTAAATCCCGTCTCTTTATTGGCTGATAATCCTACCAAAATACCTGTACATTCTCTAATACAAGTATGGAGGCGCCATCTATTGACAAATCACCTCATCATTCAGATGAATTTAACAGTAATCACCATTTGGTTCATTAAAAATAAAGAAAAACAATATAAGGATGATAAATAAAGTTAGAAAATGAATTTAGCGGATATAAAAACAAGAAAAAACGTTAAATAAAAATATAAACCGATCGATTCTTTGCCAGAACCGTTGCACAATTCGTCTTTACACTCGCAAACACTCAAAACGTGTCCAGCTGACTCGATTTCGTAGCAATGCCGCTTGTAGGCTGAATGTCCCGAACACATGCGTTGAACCATGACCTGACGGTGCGCGGGAGCTTCGGAGTTACTGCTACCAGCTGGGAAAAAAAAAAACAAGATAAAAAGCCTCTCACAGCGTGAAACTTATATTTCCAAATGTGTAAAATGTAAACATTTAATTTAATTTCATACTTTGGAATGATATGATGAAGTTTCAAAAACAGATTTATCTGTCATTTATTTAACAAAAAATTTCCATCAAGTTTAATAACGTGAAAGCTTCACATTTAAATTTATTTATTTTCATTGCAAATTCTGGAGCTGGCCAAATAATTTTCAAATGGTTGAAGATAAATCAAATCAGTTTTATTGAGTTTATATAGAAAAGGTGGTAGGCCTGATCCAACGATTCACTCAAATTTGACCGCATTTAGAGCTCGAATGCATGTGAATCGTGCAATTGGGGCGATTGGGCTTCGGTGCTAATCACGGTACAATTGCTCAAAAGTCAAAACGCCCAATCATATGTTGTGGGGTCTTTTCTGAATCCTCTCTTTACGAGGAGTCCAAAAATCCAAGTTACGCAGCTCAAAAATGTGCGCAACAATGCGAAAATCGACGTCAAAGATCGCAAATGCACAATAAGCCCAATCACACT
>JAQFZO010000409.1:0-25675 GCA_034695885.1 Geophilus flavus
AGTTTAATGTTGGAATTTGGTTCTAACACTGAATTTATCCATCAAAATCGACGAAATTGCTATTTAGAAAGTTGAATTAAAGTACTCGTTCTGTTTTTAAAATAAAAATAAAAGTCGAGGGAAAACCAAAACCCGATACCCAACTTCTATCACCTTCGAGATCAACTCTCACTTTCTACCACTACCGTATGAGTTTATTCAAAATACAGTACATTTCTGAATCGTTACATACGTGATAACACTATCATTTTCACTACTAAAAAACTGACATGGAATCAGTGAAAACTTAAAATAAATCACATGCGAGGGCGCCACAGTTCAGTTTAAAAGCCTCGTACCAGTCGTAGGACAGAAACAAACATTTGCCTTGTTTAGATCTCATTTCGCTGTTATTTTGTCAAGATTTTGTGACTTTTCATCATCAAGAATGTTATTATTTTGCCCACGATGTGCCAATTTGTTGCTAATTCAAGAAGGAGCTGCCAGCAACCAATTTTATTGCTCCACGTGCCCTTACGTACACAACGTTCGGAGAAAAATGGGTTCGAAAATGTATCCGACGCCCAAAGCAGTGGACGACATCATGGGAAGTTCTGCCGCATGGGACAACGTTGCCACCACAACAACTAACTGCCCGACATGCCATCACACCCGAGCTGCCTTCCGACAAGTTCAAACTCGCTCTGCTGATGAACCGATGACAACTTACTACAGATGCTGTAGCTGCGCGCACATGTGGACAGAATATTAATAATTTTATTTGTTTTCTTTAAAATGTACATGTTTTTCTTTATGTTTACGTAAATTATTTTGATGACAAACAATCGCGTCGTGTCATGTTATTGTATTGCCAAAAATGGCTAAAGTAATTTAAAAATAGCAAAGAATAAATTTCCACTGACATTTATTTTATTTCTTTTTAAAATTCAGATTTCATACAAACTCGTTGCAGTTGTGGTCGTTTTCTTAATGGCTGCGGTGGCAACTGTTTTTCTTATAGCTTTTGCGATCACGATGGCAGTAGAAGGTGTTTTATTTTGCCTATTAGAGCAGAAACACATTAGTCAACCTTTAGCAAGGTAAAAATAAAAGGTTATATATTTTTCTGTTTTTACCAGATGTTTACAATAGAAAACACAAAACCCTTGAAATGGAAAATTTAAATGAGGACGACGATAAAGATTTTGATCGCATTCTGAATGATGAAATAGAGTTGGAACAAGAGGTCATACATCTTAATCATCTTTCACCTAATTTTAATCCTTTAAAACGTTTGTCTCAAAGTAGAATATGGAGCAGATGAATCTAAACTTCCTCCCATTACCAAGTAATTTTATATTTTTAACTTAAAAATATATTTTTTAATTTTTATTAATTATGAAATATTCAGGAGGAATAAGTCTACACGTTATAAGTGAGAAAAGAAATTTCTCTGATGCGGTACAGTACTGTACAGACATGAAATCGAAAGGAACGTTATTAACAACGAGTAACCAAATCGAGGAAAACTTCATAATGGAGTATTTGAAGCAAAACAAAAGTGTTTTCCAAATTTGTGAGACACTTTTCGTTGGTAATTTTGATTATTCCATCTCAAACTAAGAGTGTAGGGAATTATTATCAGGTTACAGGAACATTATGGACAGATTATTACTGTCTCCAGATGGAATTTTGTTTTATCCATCAAATGAAATCTCTTCCCAAGTTTCTGATTTTTATCTTTACCATAATAAACAGTGTGGGAAACTATCAAGAAAAAGTGCTTTGAAGATCGAATCCGTTTTGTGTGATACTGAATCGACTTGCTTCATTTGTGATATTTTGGGTACTATGATTAAAATTTTTTTTTTAAGATTTTATATTGACTTATTTATTTTAGAAGAAAACTGTAATGGAAAATTCCTTTGTCAACGAGTTGTGAATAAGTTATGGCCACCAATTTCCTTTTCACTTGCAAATAAATATTGCAAAGAAACTTTTTCAAATTCAGCAGGATTGGTGCTTTTTCCTTTGGAACATGTACCGGTACGGTACCTGCGGTTTTGAGGCGTAAAATTCATCGTATGTCGAGTCACCAATTGTCTGCTAATTACGAGTGTATGGTTTGTAAGTGATTGTGAATTGTTTCTGATGAGTTGTCACTTTGGTGCCATTTTTTCCAGTGAGAACAAATTTGTGTTATTTGTATGAAACATATGATGGAGAGCCAATGGCCTATACTTCTGAACGAATATCTGTCGATAAATACAAGATCATTGTTTAGTTATCAATAGAAATAGGGATTTTAATTGGATTAGTGAATCTTGTAGCAATTTGAATTGCTTTGTATGTAGGTTAGGTAATTAGTAATTCAATTCATATGAATTTATTTGTAATTTTTATTACATCTGGAAGTAACTGAAAATTTATTTTCAGATTGTATTGTTTTTACTGTATTATTTTAAGTGTAAATTTAAATAAATAAACATTTTTTTAAATTGCCGCTGTTTTCTCTCATTTGCTCATCACCAATGACATTGAAATGACCAGTTCCTTGTGCCATCTGGTGGGCGTTTTTGCTCACCTCCAGTGGCGCTGGATGTGTGTTTACTAGGAGGTGTCATTGCGAAATTGCTATTACTAATGCCAACATAATGGTATATTTAATTTTATGATTGAAAAATGCAATGAGGAATCAATAGAGAAAGATGATTTACTACATAGCAAAATGCATTACCCTTTTTGCTGTATTTGTGGTGTGTAGAGGTGAATATAAAAGCTTAGAATTACAAACCAAACGAGATCTATTTTAACAAACTTTTATTTTAATAGGCGGAGGAAATATTTCTGAATGCGATTCTTGGAATAATTTAAAAACACTCCTAGAAAACCGTTTTAAGAATCTCATCAAATGTACTGCAAGGAGCGATTGCGAGGGAATCGACTGCATGGGGAAATATAACGTAATGTCAAATTGGGTGATGTAGACCACAGTATTTAATCGAAATATATACTCGACAGAAATACAATTTCAATGTTGCGGCGGAAATTGATCCGTGTAAACAACCAGCGGTCATTGATATGGTTATTGATGTTCCAAACAGCGCAATCAGAAACGTGACGCACACACTGAGAGATGGCGATCAGTATAAATTACCAGGTAATTTATTATATACCACACATTTATTAATCATTTAACCAATAAATTTGTTCTTTTTTATGCACAGATTTCATCCCTCAGGGTTTGTTTGTCGATGTCTCTCTGAAGGAAAAACCTGGTCGTAAATTAAACGTCGAAATAAAAATTAATGTGAATAACAAGTCGAAAGCGATCCCCATCCTCACAAACTGTACGATTGTGCGTGGTCAATGTACCAGCACGAAAGGAATATTAAAACCGATTGATCATCAACATCAACATGCGCACAGCACCGTTATGCCGAGTATATATAGATTGATTATGTAACGTCACTGCAGGAAGATTAATTTAGATGTGTATTTTCAGCGCCACAAATAATCACGACGAAAACATGTGGGTATTGCAACGACACTGAGGAATGTGTTCAAATAGACAACGGAGACAGTGTTTGCGAGTGTAAGAAAGGTTACACACGTGATGAATTTCATATTTGTAATGAAGGTATATTATTTTAGTGTTTTTTACAAGTGTGAAGGTGGCATTAATGTAAATTTCTTTCTAGTTATGTTTAACAAAACAGGAAAACCGTGTGACATGAATAAACCTTTCAAAAATGGATGTGATGAAAATGAAATATGTGTAGAAGATTACCTTCATTCTCCTAATGGAACGTGTCATTGTATCGATGACTATCATCCAAATGCGCAGGATCACTGTGTGAAAAGTATTATCACTATTATCATTTATCAATTATCTTGTGAGATAAATTAAATTTATTTTCATTCTTTATCAGGCGATCCCACACCCGAACGTGAATCCAATGGTAAATTTAGATTGAACTCAAATTTGTGCATCATGTCAGTTTTTTTAAAAACAATTTTCTTTCTTTAGTGTCTTTGATTTTGGCCATTGTGTTGCCCATCTGTTTCCTAATACTATTCATCGCTTGTGTGTTCGTAATGGTGAGGCAGAAATTATTTCAACGTCTACGCGATCGTTTCAGGAACGTGACACGATACGAAATCGTATCTATCGGCAATGATGATGACGAGGATGATGATGAACCATTAGTGGTTTCATAATTAAGTACGAAGAAGTGCCTTAGCCGACAAAGCCAATGATCTTAGACCGTTAAATCTCGAACCCCCCTTTCTTTTTTTTTACTATTCTATTTCTTGCAAGCGTAATTTTTAATACCACTACATAAAAGTATCTTTGTACTTATAGAATTGTCAACCTCAGAGTTCTCTAGTATTAATTTTTTTTGATATTTGTTTAATCTAGACTGTTTGTTCATAATATGCATGTGACATTCCAAATTCATTTGCTTGTTGACCGAGTAAAACAATTTTTAAGTTGTTGTATAAGGCATTGTAAATGCGTGCTGTGATAATTTTGTTTACTGTTGGCATTGGTTTGAACTATTAACGAAAATTGTAAAGTTACGGTAATCAATAAGCTTTTTTCTTTTTTTTTTACACATCCGTACACGTCTGGTAAGCATATATATGATGTTATTCATGATCTTATATTTTTATACCCTAGTCCAGACACTCGAGTTATCAGTTATGGCCTAGATTGGTTATAATAATTATAATATCAAATATTTTTACAGTGTAAATTTCATCCACGACAAATCAATGCATAAAAGCGCGTGAAATGTAGCATAAAAATGAAAAGAAAAAAAATAATGAAAAATACATGTTTTATTTCTTAAAGGGTTTAAGAAAGTCTATGTCACATTATAATTAGGAAATAAATGTACGATTCTGCCCAAATAATTCATTATTATTCATTTTCTTATAATTAATAATAATGTTTTACTACAAATAAAAATGAAAATAAAATAAAATATAAAATTTAAAAAAAAAAGTATAATTTGATCGTTTTATCATTTATTCTGAGGTGGTGAAGGACTAGAAGTGCCTTGAGTTATATCTAACACACTGTCGCTGCTTTCGGAAAACTGTCTCATCCGAGACAGAAATTCCAACGCCATTGTATTGGGTGACGATGGACCACTGGTTGATACGAATGATGGTGGATCACTCCAAGCACCTAAAAAAAAAATTATAATTTTTAACATTTCAAAATTTAAAAAAAAAAAAAATTATTTACCACTTGATGGAGATGCAATAGGTAAAGGTGCAGATACTGCACCTTTATGAGCACGGGATTGTGTCGGCGTCGTAGGCATTTTAGGAGGTGTTGAAATGGGTGTTCGGTAACTAGTCGAAGTTGCCAATTCGAGAAAAGTATCTAACTGTTTCATGTACAAAGCGTTATGAAGTGTTTCCAAGGGTCGAATCGGAGGAACACCACCACAGGCTTGAAAACCTGAAATAAATTTTTTAAAAACTAACAAAAAATTTTAAAGTTTTAAAAATTCACAATCCGACCAACCTGAAACCGCACTCGTCGTACACTCTACCATATCCTTAAGTTCAGGTGCACTGGACGAGCCGCTGATAATGGCAGTACTGAACAGAGTACCTGATGAACCCAAAAATGTTGGAAGGATGGATTTACCTGTAAAGAAAAAATTTATACAAATTTATACAAAACTATTGAAAAAATTTAATATTTTTGTGAAATTTTAACCTTTAAATTCGGCCCATGGAGAGCACATCTTAACGTATGGTGAAGTGTGGCTGCCAATGGAATGACGATGATGGCGGATGGAATCTATGGAATTAATAAACCAATGAATTAAATTTCTCCGATACAGATAAAACAAACGATGCACTGCTGATACAAGCATGGATGTGACAATGACAGGGAATGAACATATGCATAGGAAATTAGGAATGGCGTTGTTAAAAATTAAATCTTAGCCTAAGAAATATGTCGTTTAATCGTGGTGTAACATACCTTCAGAATCTTGACCACGAACACTTTCCAGGCTTTGCGTTAAAGATGTTCCTGCCATGCATGAAAGGACAAACACAAAGACAGTATTAAATTGGACATTTGCACACATGCTTTTCATTTAATAAACAGTCAATTTAATTTATAATTTTTTAAAAAATTAATTTATTAATTTAAAAAGTGAATTTTTAGTATTATTATAAACCAGCAACAAATTTTTGGGTATATATAAAAACGGGATTGATTCCGTGTCCAGAATTTGTTATGAAAAGTGGAAATTTGATGCAAACAGGAAACAAGTTACATACAATCAAAAAGGGAGAGAATTTTACTTTAAATTTTCAAAAAACTAAATTTTTCACGAATGACAAATTCGCGCAGACGTTTACCTTTGTCCACTTTAATCGAATCATCAGTAACTTTCTCATTTTCAAGGCTCCTGGGTCGGCCGTTGTATGACATAGTCCGAGAATGTGTTTGTGGTTGACTCCGTGGTTTATCTGAAATTTTTTCAACCCGCAATAAATAAATAAATAAATAAATAAATGATCGAATTAAAACACTGAGAAATTACCATCATCGGGGTAATTGGAAGTAGAAGACGTCGAAGAAACGATGGGAATAGGATCGGAAACTACACGACTACACTGACTTTGATTGCTTGTTTCTTCCGGTTTGGAAGTCTCCGTTGTCGAATCCTCCTCCGTGTCTTCCTGCGTTGGAGCGCTGGATGTAGATCCAGATTCGGGCTCGAGTATGCAGCTAGCCATCAAATCCTCTATGTTTGATAACTCCTTGAAAAATTGAAAAATTTAATTTTTCTTTTACTTATTTATTTTTATTACTTACAGCTTTTGGAGTTTCCACATCCTCTGTTTCTTTTTTCTCCACTTCATCGTGAAAGGGCAACTCTTCGTCTTCTTCGTCTATGCAATGAGTTGGCCGATATTTGTGCGACAAATCATCCGTGCTCGTTTGCTTGTGTTTATGGTGTGATTCAGACTGCAATTAAAAACGACAAATGAATAAAAAAATAAATATCAATTCTCATGTCAAGTCGAACTCACTGGTTCGTTTCTAGACTGTGGTCGAAATCCCGGACCCGGGGGTAAATTCTTTTGCACGCAACACACGACTCCGGGACTAAAATGCAATTCCACATGAAACCTGCCTTCGCACGAAGCATCCTAAGATGAAATTTAATGTTTATAAATAAAATAAAATTCAAATATAAATATTAAAAATTTGTTTCTGACTTTGTTTGGATCTTCGTACAACATAATGATAACTTGAGACATGTAATTCAACTCCGTGACAGCACTGATGTAATCAAGTGCTCTTTTCCATTGTTCGTCTACAGTTTCCTATTATAAAACGAATTAAATGTTAAATTACTCATATTGATTGATTGATTTCTTACATCTGCAATTCCTCCGTATCGGAGCATGGTGATGAGTGAATGGATGTGACTTTCGCTCGTGAAATACAACCGCGTACGAACGTGACGTCCGGGTGAGGAAACCCCGTGAGAGTACCGGGGATTTAGCCGATTGACGCTTTCGTCGTCACTTTCCTCGATGTTTCTCTGTAAATCAGCTCGAATTTTCTTCAAAAGTGGGGAACAAATTCCCTGAGCTATAGTTAATTTCTCGGCTTTTGTGATGCCGTATTCTTGAGGCACGACAACATCGGCCAGAGATTTGGCATAAATGTACAACTCTTCGGCAAACTCAAACTGAAGAGTGTGTTGATTGTGTTGTAAGTCGTATTTAATGCAGTCGTATATGTCGGGAATTTTGCTGATATCGAATTTCCCGTTTTTCAACTTGAAATCTTTTTCCAGCTTTCCCCATCTTCTCTGCATTAAATCCCAAGTTTCGCCATGATATAAAACGGCATCTGAATTTCAAAAAAAGCAAAATTATACCCAAAAGAAATCAAATTGACAGCAAAATACCAAAAAAACCTTGAGTTTTCCTATCGATTCGTTTCTTTTTGAGCAAATCCATTAATTTATGCATCAGTTCGTATACGTGTTCGCAAGCTTTCACCGGATTTTTGATGAATTTCAAAGCACACTGTATAGAAATAGCTTGTGTCGGGTTGAGTTTCTCGTAATCTTCTTGCGTAAAATCTCGTTCCTGCTGCATGGCCTCGTGTAGCCGCGCTTTAACACTGAAAAACAAAACCACAAAAACACGAAAAATAGTTTAAATACTCACAAAAATACCCGAAAAAACTCACACCCACATGTTTTGATTCTTGCTTGAATCGTTATCGTTATCTAAAAGGCCGTTTGTATTGGCAGATTTAACCATTTGTACGAGAATTGGCGTCAACTCGCCTTCTAATGCGAGCAAGCCCTAAAAATACAACAAAAAAATTTAAAATTTATTAAAAAAAAAGACAAGACAAAATAAATTACTTTGGCAAATGCAGCTGCAGTCATTTGAACCCTGCCTTCATCAGATGCATAAATTTTAAGGTCATGTCGATATGTACTGTGAAGACGAAGTAGTCCAAGTCCTTGTATACCTGCATATTCACCTTTTAACGCACAAATATGAAAGGAAATTCTAATGAAGCATTCACTGCTAATGCTACTAGTAAAATTAAAGTATAATTATGTCAAATTAAATAAATTAATATTAATAGTCTAGTTACAGGCCAAAGCTTTTGCTCCTCAACGGGTTAAGTACAAACTCAGTTAATACAAGGATTTTTTTAATTAATAAACAACAAGATTAGAAAAAAACAAATTAGTTATTGTTTAATTCAGTTAAGATTTTGTGCATTACAGCACACACACAATGTGTCAGCCTAAACCAATTTCTGCCTTAGCGAAAGTGCAGTAGACGGCGAATTTTCAGTGAGTGTTGCAATAGCTGAGTAAAACTTTTAAATTTCTTAAAATAGAAAGAAAAATCAAAAAGAAGAAGAAAACAAACTAAAGTGGAAAACACTAAAAAAATAATAAAATCAAAGGAGAAAATAAAACTAATAAAAACAGTGAATATCTCTAAATTTTATAGTAATTACCAGCTCCTCTAATTGACCTCAAACTTCCATGCTCCATTGAAGGGCTTAAATCTTAATTTCAAAGCAAAAATAAAATACATCCATTAATTCATTAAATTCAAGAGTATGAATTAATGTTGTGCATTTTAAAAAACTATGACATTTATGAGCTGGTAAGTTATGATCGCGAGATTAATTTTCCTAAATATGATTTTTTTAAAATTTATTTTACGCATAAAAAGAAAATTATACGTAATTGAAAGGCAGAAAAAGTTGGATGTGTGTGCTGAAAATTCTTGCATACCTTGTCCCCCAGGGTACATACATCGGAAAACTCTCCCCAACTCTTCAGCCTGTATTCGACCAGCTGGGGTTAGTTCTCCACCCCATTTTAAGATAAGTACTAAAGACGGTTCTCTGGGAGGATCTAGGGGATTGAGAGAAATAAAACTTGTGTTAATATTTTTGTTTTTAAATTTTTCAATGTCAAAAATAAGAAAAAAATTACTTTTCATACCGTCGTCGCTGCTAGAAGAACCTCTAGGTCGTCCATATGGCTGGTATTTTAACTGAATTTTGCGATTTATTCCTGAAAAATGTCCATACCTAACAAACGACAATAAATAAAAATAGAAAATTCAAAAAAATATATTTTTTTTAAATTATAAAAATTCAATTTTTTGTGTTTTATAACTTTTTGATGACTGGAAATAAAGATTTTATTGAAAAGATGAAGACACTTATATTTGTATACAGACACGAAATAGAAAATTATGATGATATTACCTGAGAAACAATTTGCTCGCATCTACGAGGTCTGGTCCTACCGGACTTAATACACTGCGATTGTCAAGTTTGTAAAGGAAAATAAAAACATATACATTCGAAAATTTTGTTTGTTGATGATGGAAAAACAAAATTTGTGCAGAAATATTTAAAATTCTAGCTAGTTTATACAATGTTGCATGCTAAGACCAGGAAATGTACAATATAATTTGAAACTATAAAAAATTGAAGTAAAAATGAAGCAAAATTTATTTTTAAATAATTAAAAAAAAATATTTGCATTCATTCATTCACATTCAAAATTGCTTTATAATTTAAAAATAAATAAATCAAATTCAAAAAAAATGTAAACAAAAAGTGATTTAGCAAATTTCGAGAATCAAATATTGTACTTACTCTTCTGGGCTTAAGGCACTGGGAAACAAAAATAAAAAACAAACGAAATTATATGAGAAAAACGTAAACTATCTACAGTGTTAAACAACATTCTACTTTACATGTTACTAGCCTCGTTTTTAGCATTCAGGTCATGTAATTATTATCACAAACGATGCAGAAAACATTAATTCTCATCTAAGATCTATGATTTTCTTTTTAATTTTTTTTTTTAGTAAAAAAAAAAAAATTTCCCGTGTATGGATATGTAGTTTTCTTGTTAGTTAAAAAAATGTAAAATAGTACCTTAACCAAAAGTTGTTGAATGCCAGTCATGGAAAACAATTCTATCTCATTTTGCCACTATCATTTGTATTACTTTTTAAGTTTACTTGTCACTAACCATTTTTTTTTTTCATTTTTGATTTTATTTTTGAGTGTTTTTAACATTCAAATAATCGTAAAATCATAAAATGTGTGACGCGTAAACATGAACTCGTAATCAAAAGGCGGGAGATTTGATACCTACATTTCTAAAACTCCTTTCAATTGCTCCAATTTTGCTTTTCCTTCCTCGATGTCCGATTGAGAGTTCATTTCAATTTCGCACAACAGAAACCGGGCGATGTCTAAAATTTCCTGTTAAATGAAATAAAAAAAAATGTTAGAAATTTCCTTGTTTCTGTGTTTAAATTGAAACTTTTTTACCTGAAGCTGTTTAGGCTTTTTTAATTTCACATGTCCGTCTCTGTAACCGTCGTATTTTCCAAAAATTTCAAAAAATCTAAAAGAAGATTGATTACAATTTGGAATAATTTTTTAATGAATTTAATCTTACTTAGGATGTTTCACTTCCATTTTCATTTTTTGTTTGGGTGTTCTGTCTCCATGTCGAATAACGCCAACGACGCAGCGTAATTCCATCCTTTTAAATCAATAAAATCAAATTTCATTTAATCCTCCTACGAATTTAATTTTACTGACATTTTCCCGAAAGTAGTTGGCACAATTGGTGGATCGTCCAGTTGAAAAGGCATCGACCAAGGAATATGTAACTGCGGTGCTAACTCGCGTAAAATCATATTTCTAAGAGAATAAACACGCATTTAAAAACAGTTCAAACTCATATTCATCCCTCGATGCAAATTACCCGACAATTTTACTGCAATCATCGTAATATTTCATAGAATTCTTTACAAAACTGAACCCATTAACGTCACACACGTATGACTTCCCACTAGCTCGAAGCAAATCAAATCCGCACACAGTTTGCTGCGAAAAATATTTATTTGATAGTAATTTCCAAACAAATTTAAGGACAACTAAATCAACCTTAAATGCTAAGCACACTTTGCGCGCGATGAGCTTCTCGGCATTGCTCAAAATCACCGGATACCGAATTTCTTTTCCTTCACTATCTCTTTCAACTTTTCCGTCCAAAGCTGGGGATTTACGGGCTTCAGCGTGAGCATAATCAGGACCGACAGTATACACCTGAAAAAAATTCAATTAATAAAAATTTTTTTTTTTTAAATATATAAATTTTTCTCTCACTTTAACATCGGTTCCATCCGTAGGCATAAAATCTTCGTATATATAAGAACCTGTTTTACGTACCCTGCTTTCAGGGGAATATACACTGCTACGACTTCCAATCTACAATTAAAGTTGATTAAAACAAAAATTTATTTGACTTTTTAATAATTTTTACCTTCCTAAACAGTCTTTGACTGCCACCACCAGCAGAAGTGGGATAATAAATATAAATATTGTGATCCTCTGCAGAAACTGGTTTTTCGACAAAAGGTTTGTTAAAAACGATTCCATTAACCTCTACGTGATCTTCGGATTCTACCAACTGATTTTCTATTTTAAATTACGGAAAATGTAAAAAAAAGTGTTAGAAAAATTTATTAAAATTGAAACTAATAAAGTACAGTAGAGTTTCGGTTATCCGACGTAACCTGACACGACTGGTGACCGGATAAAACAGAAATGAAAATTACAAGAAAAATATGAAAAATAAATCACGTTTATAGTTTATGACACAAATTACTAGCTCAGTCACGACACACGGTCAACTCTGATGGCAAAAAGTGACAGCTGACTACTCAATGCAATAAAACGTCACTTTCCATCACTAAAATTGATTCTTTTTGCGTCAGCACTCGTAATTCGTGTTATGTAACCCACGATTGTAATTTAATTTTTATTTTTTTTCCTGTAATTTGACATCAGAAATGATGGGTATGTCGGTTAACCGATACTCTACTATGAAATTTACTAGCTGGATCATCCGAATCCCTATCTAACACAGCAAATCTAGGTAATTCTATGCCTTCCTGTTGTAATATTGCGTATACTTTCCGTCTGTCTTGAATATCATATTGCATGTGAAGATCATTTATTATAAATGGTTTATGAAAAGCCGCATAAGCAACAGCTTTGTCTAAAGGAAAACCCTTAGAATGAAACGAAACGAGACAATCGACTTGAGGCCATTTATCTACTGGTTCCTACAATAAATAAAAATTAGAAAAATATAAAATCACAAAAACTCAATTCCAAACAACCTTTAAAACCATGTCCTCAGGAAACACAATCGGACGGATATACTCAAACTCTTCAAGTCGAGTTAAAATTTCTCTCATCGGTTTCGACTGCGATTTTTTCTCCATCGCACAAATCCCAACGAGGACTTGTTTTCCTTCGACTTCCCCTTCCGCTTTTTCAGACGCATTCTGTAATAAAAATCGATAAAAACCATATTACTATACTTCATACAAATTCACACAGACTCGCACATTAATAAAAACAAGCGACAAACAACGCAACATTCGGTTTTAGTTGTCAAATTTGAATTAGTTTGAGTTTACTATTAGAATAATAATTTCTTTCTGTACACCATAATAATTTTCTCGAGTTGTTCAAATTGTTTTCTACGGTAATTTAAGGTCCACTATGTTACAAACCTTATGAACAACATGTCTACAGAACGCCCGTGAAAGCACCTTCATTTTTTCTGTTCCTATAATACATAAAAAGGGAAATTCTCCAAAAATAAGTTACAAGTTAATGCAATGTCAGTTTTTTATTTATTTATTTATTTTTTAATAATTTTTTCATTACAAAATTAATTTTTTAATGTTTTGTTTTTTACCTAACGGATAAAAGTCCAAGCCTAACAAAGACATAGCACGCAAAATTCACTAGAACTCGACGTTTTAGTACAAACACAAAACTCAGGAGTAAAAATTAATCTAAAAATGATAACACGGATTTAAATACCAAACTCGAAAAATCTCTTTTCGAATTTGGTTGGTGTTTATATGTTATTTAACGTGTTAGCAATGAAAATTAGCAGTACCGATTTATAAATTCAATCAAATTTATTAAATCGAATTTTCTACTGCTAATTTTTTGAATTTTTTTTTCACAATTTGTGCATTTTTTTTTGTACCATTAGATGAGAAGCCAAGGCACTTGACTTGTATTTATAACTCCTGAGAGACGAAATAAAAGTTGCAATCACCCAAAATTTATCCATTGTAAATCCTAAAGCACGTATACTCACTTTACTTCTGCCTTCTGAATTCCGATTTAAAAAATATTCATCAAATTCATCATCGTCAATATAAAAATTGGGTCTACTACGAGCCCATAATTGCAAATAGTAACCGTGTTCAAGTTCGATATATGACATTACTTCGGAAAAATGGTAAGGATCATCTGTTTAGATCTTTTTTTAAGATTCAGATTACGATAAGGATGATTACGCAATTTTTTTTTACCGAACTGATGAGGCGCAGATGAGGATTTTTGATAAGTTTATCGTCGTGTCTTTGATGCCGCCACTCATCCGGCATGAAGTTACTGGGGTATAGTTATTATGATAGTAATGGTTTCGCTATTGGTTTTTTTTTTGTAAATTTTTTGTACCCCCTGGATGTTTATGGATCAATTATCTTCTCCTGTTACGCAAGCTAAATAAGTCGGCCATTTTATACGTGTTTTGCAGTGAAGGTTGTGCGAGTGCGAGACTCGGTGCGATAGGTTGTGAAGCTGCGTAGCGCCGTATAGCGGTGAAAAGTGGTAACAGTCTACAATAATAAAAATTTAAAAATGGGTATATTAAATAATAACATATTATTATTAAATTAAGATTCCTTAGAAGAAAAAAAAAAGTAAAAAAATTTTATTATGATCTGCCTGTAACGTCACGCCACCTAGGTTTGTTGTCATTCATTTGATACCAGACGGCTGTACTAGTTTTTAACATGCAGTTTCGAGCTTTGAGCGCATGGTTTTCAAAATATCTTAAAAGAAATTACAATTTTAAACTCCATAGCACATTAAGCAGTCCCAAAACGTCATGGAATATTTTATTCTTTGGCACCGATGACTTTTCAGTGGAAACCCTCAAGAAACTACATAATGTAAACTCTCGGCTCGTAAACTCACTCGAAGTTGTCACCTCAGATGTAAACACCGGAAAAAAAAATATTTTTATGTAGTAAATTTAATTTTATTATTTTTTAATAGAAAAGAGTTACACCAGTAAAAAAATTTGCCAAGGATCATGATTTACCTCTACACAACTGGCCAGTAAACATCCCGAAAGGAAAATACGATGTTGGAGTTGTCGCATCTTTTGGACATCTCATACCAGAAAAAATAATTTCAGCCTTTCCTTGGTAAAATTTTTGTCCATAATTCCACGTAAATATTAATTAAACATCTAATTGCAGGGGAATGATAAACGTACACGCAAGTTTACTTCCTAGATGGCGCGGTGCAGCTCCAATAATTCACGCAGTTTTAAACGGTGATGCCGTAACTGGAGTTTCGATCATGAAAATCGAACCAAAACAGTGAGCTCATGTATAAAATTCCGGGAATATATTTTATTTAAAAATACATATTTATAGTTTTGATATAGGAAACATTTTAATGCAAGAATCCTACCAGGTGCCTGAAGATATTACAGCTAAGGAGTTAACTAAACGTTTAGCTGAGCAAGGTGCTGATTTGGTAATGAAATTTTGTTAAGAAAAGTCTCGTTTGTCACTCATTTTGATTTTTGTTTTTTTTTTAGTTGATAAGATGTTTGGAAAATTTACCGGAAAATCTACAGAAAAGCATCCAACAAAATAGTTTGGAAGTTACTAAAGCTCCTAAAATAACATCAAAAATGGCGATAATCGACTGGAATCAGTCGTGTAATCGAATATATCGACAATACAAGGCTTTGACTGGTTATCTTCATCTTGAAACGTGTTTTAATGACCGTGTTGTAAAATTAGACAAAATGTTATCCCCGGTTTTTATTCGGGATTTACGAATAGATGATGTACGAAAACTTTGCCAGGAAAATACGATAGTTTCAATTGGTTCTATTTTCGTGCATAGGAAAAGAAAGATTTTGTGTGTGCGATGTCAGGTGAGAATGATTTTTACATTGAAATTTTTATTTTTACTAATTTTCGTTTTATTATTTCAGGATCAATGGGTTGGTTTTGAGCTTGCTTTAGTTAAAGGTTACAAATGGATGAATCCGTTAGAATTTTATAATGGTTTTGTTACAAAAATACCGTCTAATCAATGGAGGTTTAATAATGAAATACTAGAAATTAGTAACAAATGTGACACGGAAAAAAAATGTAAATAAAAGTGAATATTTATTTTATTTCTAAAACTCGTAATTTTTATTTATTAAAAAAAAAAAAATCGTCATTTATGGTTTCCAAAGCTTCAGTAAGCCATCTTCACTGTATGTTGCGATTAGATTTTGATGTGGATGATGCGCAATCCCGATGACGTCTTTCTCATGAATCTATGATAAATAAAAAAAATATAGTTTTAATATCAGCTAGAGAACACACAATAAATAAACTCACAGTTAAAGTTCTTTCGAGCTTCCCGGTGAACGTACTGAAGCAATACATGACCATATCTTCACCAACGCAATAAATCCATTCCCCTCGTGGCGAAACACAACATGCGACAAAATCTCCGGCTTCTCTTTTACCACTGGAGAAACTTCTGACAATCTAAATCAAAAAAATAATAAAATTAGTCAAAATTTCTGTTTTCGAGAATTTTTTAAGTGATATTTCTACCTGTCCTTGCATGTTCATAATCACGACGGTGTTCGATCGGTTGCAAACGACAAAATGATCTAAATTTTTAGGTAATGCATGAACACTGTTTACTGTAATGTCGATGCCCGCACTTCCACCCAATGATTTAAATGTTGCTGTGCATTCCGTGCTTTTTATATTCCATATTTTTACGGTGCCATCAGAACTAGCGCTGATTATGCTGTGTCCATCGGCTGTGAAAATGGCTTCGTTTACGAATGATGTGTGTCCGCGAAATTCTTTCAAGGTTTTACCAGATTTCAATCCGTGAATTCTAATTTCGGGTTAAAAAAAAGCATTTAAATAAACTAATTTAACAATGTAATTGAAATTTTGATCAAACCTGATGGTTTGGTCGAATGATGCGCTTAAAATTTGACTGCTGTCCTTAGAAAATTGCGTGCAAGTGACTCCCTTGGAATGCGCACGCTCAAACCGACGTAAACATTGCCCTGTTTGGATTTTCCACACCTAAAATTCAAATAAAATAAATAAAAAATTGTATTTATTCATCAAAAAACACTTGATACCTTAATTTTCCCGTCTTGGCTTGACGTCGATAACATTTCAGAATCTCTACTGAAACACATGCTCAACACAGCGTCATCCATGATCATGAAATTATCTTGCGCTTGGTACTTCAGATCTTTTCTTATTTTCGCCGTAGTGAAATTCCACACTTCTATAAAACCATCGACACTGCCCGTCACCAAGTACTGACCGTCCGGTGAAAACTGCGCACACTCGACGTGCGATTTTTGGCCGAATTTAATTTGCCGTGACAACATGGTCGGATATTTTTCCTCCTCTTGCTCTTTCATCGCAGCTTTGCCCCGGAAAAGATCGATTGTAGTGCCGGGTGGAAGCAAACCTTGATGTTGCTGCCATTTTAATGCTTGACCGAGAAGGGCTAACAATCTCGACGGCGGTACGACGCTGACTTCGCCGGACAATGCATGGGCAATTGCCGCCCGTCGTCTTTCCTTACTGCTGCTGTCGGGATAAGCCTGGTGATGAAATTTAGAAATAAATTATCAACACGAGTTCAAATAAATTCCTCAATATAAAATAAATATAAAGAGACCTCTCGGGGATCGAAGTAAGATCTGGCGAGTAAATTTTCTAAATGTACGTAACGTTCCGGTTCTTGTTGTTTCATCATGACCATTGGGTCAGTTTGTCTGAGGAGAGAACGCGCGGCTCCCAATTCGCGTAATTCTATCAATTCCAAAACGACCTACACAGAAATAAATAGTTAGATAAAACAATTTTGTGTATTTTATGAAAAATCTTACCTGTTCGTATAAATCGATTAATTTTTTATCGGGTAATTTAAGAGTTTGCACGGCTTTTAATACGATATCCCAATGTCCACTATTTATATCGGAAACAAAGCTGTCTATGCTGTCGACGGTGTTTAAAGAGATTCCCGTCTCTTCCTGCATTGAAGAAATAGGAAAATAGGAATTATTTGACGGTGAATTTTATTTTGTGCGTAATTTTATAATGCTGTGTTTACCTGCACAGATTGTAGAGTCTTGAAAAGATTGTTTTCCTTCAGGTATTGCTGAATTAACCTGATGACACTGTAAATAGATGTATATTTTATTATTTTTAGTTCCACGAGATGAAATTTCGCCATTTTTTTCCAATGTACTTACTCAGCTGATTCTATTTCTATCGACATTTTGGCAAATTAATGTTTAAAGGATCACAAACCACGGTTTATTTCTGAATGAATAAATTGCCCGTTTGTATCTATTTATTCTACCCTGATCCAATCATGTCCACTCGCATAACATACAAAAGCGCATCTATTAAAGCCGATCCAATCGAAATTTATTTGTGAATTCTCGCGGCATCTCGTTTTGATCTCGTCAAGCCATCTGGTATGGCGGCGTCTCGGTGAATTTGTTGTATTGTTTTTCAGTGCTGATAATTTGGTTTGCTAAACCATTTTTTACGTGCGATTTTCATTTTATGAAGTAAGTAAAATAATTTTATAATTAATGTTACAGATATAAACTAGATTTATCTTTATTTCTTGCAACATAACATTGAAAAATAACTTAGAATACTTCCAATTTAGTTCCAGAAAAGGAGCAAGGGAATTTGACCAGCGCTGAAAACAGAAAACTAAATTTCTTTTTTATCGACTGAAAAATACAGTAAAATTTGAAGACGACTGTTTTTAGCATGCTTTTCTTATCCATCTAAAATTACAAAAACAAGACACAAATTTGAGACTGTACATTTAAATTTAAATTAGCTTTATATAAGGGGAACATTGCATGATTTCTTCTAGTGGTCATTCTTATCTCCTTTTGACCAGTGATAATCGCCGTATTTTTGTTCATTTTCTTGCTCGATTCGACTACTACATTGGCATTTTTTACTTCCAGTAGATTGAGCGCTTAACGAAGAGATGAAGGATCAGAAAGTTTTGTACAAAGCGGGTGATTTAGTTTTCGCCAAAGTTCGAGGTTACCCGCCATGGCCCGCTCGAGTTAGTATTGGTTCAAATATTGAATTTTTCTTATTTTATCGATCTGAAACCACTTTTTCTCGATACGGAATGAATTTTCGCGCCGAAATTTATTAAAACATATCGAGAAATGTAATTTTTCATCGTAATAATGTTCGTTTTTGTTTTGTGGCGGTTATAGATTGATGAGGCTCACGAAGGCGCAAAACCTGGTACCAACAAATACGACATATTTTTTTTCGGAACACATGAAACGTGAGTATTTTTTTTATGTTTTTCACTAGATATTTTTACTAGATATACAAAAATCGATAAATCAATATTTTTTCCTTTCTTTTTCCTAAAATTTTATAATTTTTTTTCGATTAATTTTAAATGTGGGAAGAAAAAAAATTGCAAAAATAAATTTATTTTGCATTTAATAACACCCCACAAAGAAAAATAGAAACTGCCGACAGACAAATGTAAAGATAAATTTGCCTGTGCGATTATTTCTTACAGAAATTTAAAATAAGAATTCAAAAATAAAATAAATAAACGAAAATTCACTTCATTAATCGATTAATTTTATTTGTAGCGCCGTTTTGGGGAATAAAGATATATTTCCGTACGACAAATTCAAAGATAAATTCGGTAAACAACAAAAAAGAAAAGGATTCAATGAAGGACTTTGGGAAGTCGAACACGATCCATGGACGCAGTTTAGAGGAAGAGTAAAGCTTTATTTTATTTCCTACATAATGAATGTTCAATTAGTGGCATGAATAATAATAATTTCCTCCCAGGCGTCGCTGCCAGTGCCTCCTGCAGCTGCTGGTACATCACCTCCCGAATTGAAGGCGGAGGATGTTGCCGAAGAAGACGAGGAGGAGGAGGAGGAGGAAGAAGAAAAACCGGAAGAGGAAAGTGCAGTGTTGAGTCCGCCGGAAGATGCGGAAGATAACAGACTTGTAATAGACGAAGAACCGAAGTCTAAAAAGGCAAAGAAAGACACAAAATCAAAAAAACGCAAAGCTGACGACACGAAAGTGACGGTAAAAGTGATTTATTGTCTGAAATTAAGATGATTTTATGATTTTTTTTTTTTTGAATTTACAGACGTCAAAAAAATCTAAAAAAGATGAATCCTCTAAAAAGGCAAATAAGATTGCCGATTCAGTGACGGAAGAAGATGTAATTGTTGATTTTAAAAGAACTTTTGTTCATAAATTAAAGAAATTTTTTGTAATTAGAAAGAAAAATTAGACGCGAAAGGTAAAAATGCACAAGCGACGTCAGAAAGGCCGAGTCGTAAGAAAACCAAGCGAGAAGAAAGCAAACCCGAACCCGAACCTGTCGAAGCCAAAGTTCCACGAAGAGGTAGAAGGGGTGGAAGAAACTTTACGTGCAATGTTGTTTGAGTGATAAAAGGAAATTATTTTTCTATTTTAAATTGTAGGTCGGAAAGGAGGCAGAAGGGGCGGTCAAAATTCAGGAAACTCAAGTCCAAGCACAGCTGCTAAAGATGGGTAAGTGGTGTATATTGGTCTGCACAGGACAATGCTGATATCTTGGGACATGATTGACCACTTTTGTTGGTCACAAATCTCTCGACTTTAACCCAATTTGGATTTTTAACACAAGTTAAAAGCATTTATTCCCAAGATACAGTCTGCATATTATAGTTATGTGGTGGCTAAAATAGACAAATTTGGCCTCCTGGTACATTTGAAACAAAAAGTGTAGTTTTTTTTTTTGATAGTATAAATATATACTAAATATGATTAAGAGGATCTAATATTTTATTATTAAAATAATATTATTATTATTACTACTAAAAAATAAAAAAAGAACATTTTTCTTGCTTGAAAGAAAAATACGTTTGGTGAAAAGTTTTATTTTTGAACTCGTCATAAGAACACAAATGCTTTTGCCATTAGAAAATTTAATTAAAAAAAATAATAATATTAATAGAAAATATTCAAAATTATATCGAAAAAGCCACCGAATTGAAATCAGAATCCTATTGCAAGACCAAATATACCACAATTCCCAGTCTTGCATTGGAATGAATGTGAATTTGTTATCTCACTTTGACATATTTGCTTTGTATCGATGAATCACTGACATTTTTTTGTGGCAAAAGCATGGGAGAAGTGAGTTTTGTAATATGCTGGCTGAGGATTATGTTTAAAAATGGAAATTTCATGTGTAACATTTTTCATACGTTACTTATCACCTATGCACTTGGGTTTCAGTAGTCTAATTTTATTCTAGTAAAACTAATTTAAATAAATAAGCAAAAAAAAAATTTTTAAAAAAATAAAATGATAAATAAGTAAACACATCCCGTCGTTTTTCACGTACATGATATATACAATACATATAAAAAAATATAATATATTAACATGTAGTTGCGTATATAGTGTAAATTTAATTCGATGGCTGGTATTTCAGCTTGAGTTTTTTTTTAAACTGATCTATTTAATGAATATGAATGTTACTTGTAATTTTTTGATTTCTTCACCGGTTATTTAGAATTTCATGCTTTATATGAATTTTTTCCTTCGATTATTTTTTTTTTTTAATTTTTGTGATCTGATTCGAAACATCGTTTGTTTCCTATATAAAAAAAGTGTCTATATTTGCGGTTATTTTATATAACAGATTTATGGTGGGATGCTTTTTACTGAAGTAAAAATTTAGATTGATCTTTTTTCCTTTTTTCGCTTTAATTTTTTAAAAGAAATTTTTATTACTAAGTGTTAAGATTATAATTTATCTTGCTTATTTCAAACGATATTTAATGTCAGTGTATTGATTGGAATAAATGTTCTTTTTTTGCATATGGATAGTTAAAATATACTTAAATTTTGTGGCATAATCTTCAAAAAAGTGCAATGATTCTTAAAATTGATTGATTCTGGTATAATTTTGTTATTTTTTATTATTATTATTATTTTTATTGGTTGTTTTTTTTACAAAATTAAGAAAGAAAAAATTGAGTTTCAAAAACTTTGTACCTGTGGTTATTGTAAGATGCAATCTTGATAGGACGAGGATTTAAGTACAAATTAGTAAATTTCCTTTAAGTTTGTTATTAAGTACAAAATCAGCTTATTTAATTATTTTAGTTTATGATACACGATTAGGTTCCTTTTTCTTTTTTTCCGTTTGACCAATAAATACTAGATTTTAGCCAGTTTTACCATTTATAGTTTTATGTTTTTAATCGAATTATTACGAATTTTAATCAGAGAAGTTAACTTCTTTCACATTTCCGGTGGTAGGGATGAATTAAATGAGAATCCCGACGAATCTGACACGACTGCAGCAGCTGTTGGAGATGAAATTTCCGTGCAAAATGATGAAAAGGTAACAGTTTTTTCAAACTGTAACAGTTGCGAACTGAAATGAAAATGTTCAAAGGCGTGGCTCGCGAAAATCATGTAGTAACATAATGACGTATACGCAGGAAAAGCAGACTGAAGATATTAAATCCTTAAACCAAAAAGTGAAGATGGATGGTGAGAAAACTTTGACACCGATTGTGCAAAAAAAGCCCAGAGGACGCCCACCGAAGAAAGTAGAGCCAGTTGTTGATGAAAAAAATACAAAGGTGAATTTAAATTGTACTTTAGTTTGTGGAAAATTGTTTTATTTAATTTTTAATGTGTTTTAGGAAGTTAAAAGTAAGGGAGTGTCGTTGAGAAGAAGGAAATCTCAAACCGAAGTGGAAGCTAACGGTGTCGAGAAACACGATGGAGATGCGACTGCAAAGGATGAAAAAGTGGATGTTGGAAAAAACCATAAAACCGTTTAGTTGAATCTAATTTAGTTGAAAATAATTTTTTAATATTTTTTTGTGTATTCGTAGAATGACAAAAACAAAACTCAAATGGAAATGTCCAGAGCAAAATCTACTCTTAGACTCAGGGATCAAACATCGGCGCCATCAAAAACTGATGAACAAATGGTCAACAAATTGAAACGGAAGATGTAAATTTACTTATATATTTCTTTTTTTAAACCTAAGAATCAATTTTTAACTCTCGTATCTATTACAGTGCTGAGAAAGCAGAGGAAAAGGAACGAAAAAAGCGTGAAAAGTATGAGAAAAAGAAGAAAGAGAAAATTAAGTGTATGTTACAATTACTATGTTTTATTTATATATTTCTTCGTTTTTTATTTTTAGTTTAAACATTATCGTTTCTCCAGTCTTGCAGGTCGAAGTCAAATTGAGTGAAATTGACGCAGCTCTCAAAGAAAGCCTTAACATGTCCAACCCAGTAAGTCATTCTTTCATACCTCGAAATATTGATAATCATTAAACACTTCATTTTCTAGAATCACGAACGTTGTATTCAAGTTATGTCGGAGCTTGATAGTTTACAAGTGAGCGCTCTGATGCTTAAAAAGAACCCAGACATCGTTCGCACCATCAAAAAGGTAAATAAATCCTTTAAGAATATTCCAAAATGATTTTTTAACATTATAAATCTCTTCTTTTTAGTGTCGTTGTTATCGGTCAGACAAACAAATTCGCCAAAAGGCGGAATACCTATACAACAAGTACAAATCACTGTTTGTAATCAGTGACGGTGAAAGTTTTGCTCAGGTAAGCTTATATATAATTTGCCGATACACCCAGTGTTGCTATTTAGAAAATATAAATAATTTTCAACAGATTTTTGAACGTGAAACGAAGAATTTTCAGGATGAGTTGATTCGACTTGGAAAAAGTGCCAAAGACGTTACCGAAGATATCATTGGTAAAACTTTAAAAAAATATATATATTATCGACTGATTACGATGATTTATCATATTTCCGTAGCTCCCAATTTATCAAATGGGAATTCTTCGCAAGAAACTGAAAAGGATCAAACAACTTTAACCAATTCTCAGGCACATGACGTGACAACGACCATCTCAGCAGACGACGAGAAGAAACAAACCGAGCCGCACCACGAAGATGGAGAAAATGACGACAAAAAATCAAATTCTGCCAATCCGCCGACCACCGATGGAGAAAAAATAAATTGAAACCCAAAGAATTTTTTTAAATGTCATTAATTTCTAAATTTTAATAACTGTTAATACTAAACTTGTGCACATCATTCCTTCCCTGCAGTCTATCGCTGTAAATATTTATACGGACTTCATTCATCATTGTTCCCATTACTCAAAAAAAAATTCATTTTTGTTGCAATAAAATTGCTAATCATAATTTTTGATATTGAATTACGTAGTCTTTATTTCAACAGCTTAAAAAAAAAACTTTTATTTTTTAGTTCGGTTTTATGGTCAAGAAATTAAGCAGTCATCTAGTTACAGGCACAAACTCGGCCAAGTGCCATAAAAAAACCAAACAATTTTTTTGTTCTTTTGTAAAAATTATTAAATATTAATTTTTCTTTCAATTTTACTTAGTGTTAACTGTAACAATTTTTTCTCTTTTTATTTTACATATGTGCGTTTAATTGCGACGGTTTTTTCTCTGCAAAGAAATTTTTCAACACTACAACTTGACCAACACCGATAAGTAAAATAAGAAAAGTTTCTCCGATCGACCAATATAACACTCGTTCGTTCAAATCTTCGGCTCGTTTACGGTCGTGGGCTTCTTGAAGACGGTGGTGGGTCTGGTAATCGACGACTGTATTCAGATTTTCGTGGATTTGCACCGACGACGATTCCAGCTACAGAAAAAAAGGAAAATATATATTTATTTTAAAAAAAAAATGGTCAGAATTTAATTTAATTTAATTTAATTTCTACTGACTTGTGTCATTGCAGTCGCATGATCACCGACACCGGGCAACGGTTTTTCCTCGCCGATTTGAATGTCCATGTAGACCACTTTGTGGCTGAACGTTGAGAATTCATTGCTAAAGCAGACTGTGTAAATCCCCGTATGATCAACAGTCCACGTAAAACTATCATATTGCTTTTTGATATCTTTATATAGAATTTGACCATTCGGAGCTTCAAGAGTCATGTCCACATCATAATTTCCGCCGGTCACCACCTTTAAAGGGAGAAAAGTTTTAGAGATTTGTGTTGTTCGATTGTTCTTTTTGTTTACTTACTTGAAATTCTATGGTGCATTTTATGTTCCTTTCAGTTATTTCTTCATGAAAACACTGTTTCGCGTTATCCGGTAGGTCGAACGTTAATTCGACTGCGAGAACTTTCGATAGGCTTAAGCTGATGAGTAATGTTAATAAATAAAAAACACACGAAGGTATTTTCATGGTAAACATCAGTCTCTAAATGTCACATCAAAATAATTAGAAGATCTAATAGCCGGATATGTGCATAAACAATACGTTTTCGAAGGCGAATGTAATCTCGAGGAAAACAACGTGGCACAACGCTACTGCTGCTTATGATGCATGAGCGTGAACACTTGCACTGTACTGATGCGCCCTCTTTATTCGTCCGATCGCAACCGTATCTAAATATTATGGCGGAAGGGCCGGAAGGAGAAGGGAAGTACCACAATTCTTGGTACTCGACGTTGGTACCATCTGTCGCCTCGGCTGATCGATAAATCCAATTGAGAGGGATAAATAGGTAAGAAACAACCCACCGAGTCTTGGTTTGGCCTTTGAAATGGGCAATGAATGTTAAAAACAAAGTTTGGAAGTTCGGGATTTAAAATTTAAATCTCCGCGTTGACCGGTCGCAAAAATAGAGGCACGGAGATGAGCGGCTCTTTGCTTTATTACGTGTGATTATTAGCATTTGCGACCTAAAAAGATAAACGGGGGAAATTTGTAGGTTAAAGAGTATAAAATAATAAAACTCTTTTAATGACATCAATTTCTCGTAGATTTTGATAAAAAATATAAAATTTTAATATTTAATAAATAATACACATATTTTTAAAAACATCTTAATTT
>JAQFZO010000410.1:0-25531 GCA_034695885.1 Geophilus flavus
TCCGAACCGGAATTATATTGCAAACTAGTCGGTGCACACGCCGATCAAAAGGACAATCCCAATGTGAACATCATCCAAGGTCAAGTTTGCGACTATTGCGATGCGGCCAATCCAGAACTCAATCACCCGCCACAATTTGCCATCGACGGAACGGAAAATTGGTGGCAATCGCCTCCGTTGTCCAGAGGAAACTCTTTTAACTAAGTTAATCTCACTATCGATTTGGGACAGGTAAAAGTTGTGAGAAGATTTTTAGAGAGTCTTAAAGTCGGGTTTTAACATAATTTTATAACCTCAGAACAGTTATTTTATATGGTTTTATACCTTTCTTTTCAAGAAAAATAGTAATTTTCTTCTGCACTAAATTTTTGTTTTTGACTTGATTTTTTTAAAGTCTTTTTTAAAATTAATGCACAATCGTGAGAAAAGAATCGGGATTTATAATTATTTTTTCCTTTTAATCCAATTTTAATCGAATTTGATTAAATTTTTTCAATTTTATGCTTATTTTATTATCTCATTGTAGTTGTTTTCTTAGTTTTATTAATTTACCTATCTTGCTGTGCAAGGAAAAGATTCGGAGGAGCGGAGTGAGCTTGGTTCTGAGCGCCGTATAGTGGCGGAAAGTAACAACATTATGTGCATTATGCGAATTAAAATTTATTTCATGCGAAAATAAAATATCTTTGAGAATTACCTAAATAACTTTATCACTTGCTTAGCTCTTTACCTGTTTTCCGACATGAGTCTCGATGATTTTTCGCTCACTCATCGATGTACCAACTTCTAACTTCCAAAGTTGGTAGCAATCTAAGATGTCGTATTTTGTCGATTTAGATCAAGTGTCATCACAAGAACGATTCATGATTGTGATCATCAGTATGGCTCATGCAGAGATTTATGTTCGAAAAAACGAAAGAAGAAATACGCGACATGGAAAGAAAAACATTTGGAAAATCCATATGGAATTTTCAATTGTAATCGAATTTTCGAATGATAAATTGATAAATTTTAACCGGACATCTCTTTTCGCAGGCCGTTCGGCATAAATTGGCTGAAATTAAAAGCGAAATAGTGCATTAGGAAGAGCATTGTCGATCGATGCATCATTTTACACAAAAATGGAAAAATCGATATTTGTCTTATTTGATTTTAATTTTTTAATATTTTTAATATTAGGATGTGTGATAAGCAGATCAGATTGCCTGACAATATGAATATTTTAGATGCACAGTGGATGGGAATACATAAGGGAATATTCGATTTGTCACGCATTTGCCGATGCTTGAGTACAAACTCTCAGATTTAAAAAAATAATTAATTTTGTAACTTATAAATAATATTATATCAAATAAAGCCTTGTTTTTACAATTTAATCTCATTCTACGTTTTTAATTCACGAAACATTCGCCCCATTTTTTGTCTGTATGATGCTGCCTCCGTGTGAGAAAAATCCGAACTTTTGTCAGAATTTGAAGAGAGTGTTGTTTTCAATGCTGGAAGCCAAGCCAAGCCAAGCCAAGCCAGCCAAGCCAAGCCAAGCCAAGATGGTAAACAAGAACAAATTAAACAAAAGTTTACAATTGAATTAAAGTGTAAAATTATACAGACAACGTTTCAATGCGCACCACAAACTGACTGCCGTTTCTGTATGACATCTGATGGGAAAAAAATAAACTATTATAATTCCGAACTTCTCCGGCAGAGACGCCACTATTCCTCCGTTCGCGCCAAGGGAAAGAAAATATACCTTGGTCAAGAGTGCATCTTCTTTTCCGGTGTCTTAAACTATCACCAGCATGGCGTTAAAAAAATCGGAGGATTTTCTAAACTTTTTCTGGCAATTAGCAGAATCAGACGACTCCGTAAGAATCGAAGGCGTAAAGGGCATCGTAGAAGCCTTAAAAGCTGTTGAGGAACACGAGGTAATTAAGACGCACGTGTACGCGTCCATTTTACAACATAGAGATAATAATTATTATTTTTGTTTTGAGTAGGATAAAAAGGATTTGCGATACACTGTGGAAAGATTAATTCGTGGCTTGACATCGGAAAGAAAATGTTCACGATTGGGATTCCATGCCGCTTTAACAACCGTTTTAAAATTATTTGATGACATTTCTGTCCAAGTTGTTTTAGAATTGGGTGACAAACACCTACAGGCAACAGAAAAAAATGTAAATTTAAATTATATTTAAATGTAATGTCATTCACGATTGACTGTTGTTTATTTTATAGGAAAAGAGAAATTGTATCATTGCTAAAGTGTTGTTATACGCAGCTATAGTGCGATCGGGAATGGAATTATCGGTAAATTAATTATAAATGAAGCATTTTCTGTTGTATTTTCAATTATGATCATTATTTATTTGTTTATTAGGCCGATCATGTTACATTAATAGCAAAGAAACTACTTGTAATTGGGCGCAAAAAGTTTTACTTTGAAGTTTTTATTGCAACTGCCCTTACGGATTTTCTTCAGAAAGTAAAAATTCTTTACAATTTTTTTTACTTTTTATTTACAACGGATTCATATTTATTATTTTGACAGATCGATGAAGACAATTTTTCATCCGCAGTTTTTTCGATTTTTAAAGAAACTTTATCGTCTGGATGGGAAGATGCATCACCATTCACCGTTTGGTTGATATTTATCACATCACGTCTTTACCCGGTATAAAAATTGAAAATTCCTATTTACGGGACTAAAATTTAACTTTATATACAACTTTAATTGTAGAATGTTGTCAACAAGGCTTTTTTGACTGAAAATTGGGGTCACAATGCTTTGATTAAGAAGGAAACATGCAATAATTTAGCGCAAATTATGATGGTAACGATTTAATTTAATTTATCAAGTTGTATTTTTAAAAAATAATTTTTCCACTTTCCGTATGACGAATTAGAAATCGACCTCGGCTCATCCACGAGTTCATCCAGTATGCGAAGAAATACTAACAGCAGCTCTTAAATCGAATATATTTGTACATGTTTGGACGACTGTTGTGGACAGTAAGTATAAAAAATACGATGGTTTTATTTCAGCCGTTCTTAACATTAAATTATCTTTAGAAACGTTAATTCCTTGTGGAAAGGAAAAGATTTACCTGTCGTTCGAGTTGGTAAAATTCGTTCTGCCAAAATTACAAACGGCCGAAGAAGTAAAATCTGTTTTAACACCTAACTTTATTCGACAATTCATTCAAAACTTATCACATCCGGAACTCACTTTGCATTCTGCTGCTAAAAAATTGGTAATGAATACGATAATTATTTAAAATTTAAAATTAATGATTTTAACAATTAAATTTTAGGTCGAGTTTTTAGTTAGTTTTGTTTCGTCGTGTGAAAATGGTTCAATTCAAAGCACGATAATTCAACGGCTGTTAACTAAACCAGGCACAATATTGTTTGATAAAATTACGAAGACTAATACAATATCATCACTCGTGGCCCAAGTATGGAAAATTCATTTTTATTATCATATTTAACTTATATTTTAATATGTAATTATTTTTTCAGTTAAAAATTGAAGGATTGGAAGATATGACTGTATTTTTCATGAATTACATTTCGGGAATTAGCATTGACGGGTAAATTACAATTTATTTTTATTTATTTATTTCATTTGAGAGACTAATCATTTTTGATTTATTGCAGGGTCGTCAATACGGCTGACGCTGACAATCATCGAATCACCGCTGCTAAACAACTTGAATTTATGTTCAAGCATAAAAGTTTGATTAAAAATTGGGATTGGAAAAAACGAGTGATTTGTTTTTTCACTAAAAATGCGTTTTTTGACATAAAAAGTGATAAGGTACCAATTGAAATCATATTAATTAATCATAAAAATTGACTTATAGAAAATTTTTTTTACAGGGAAAAATAAGTCCAACGATGCACACACATTTAAGCACTTGTTTACTTCGTATCTTTGGCCAAGTAACGACGCAAACTTTTCATTGGTGGAAACCAAACATTCAAGATTTGTTCACTACTTACTACGACGCAATAAAATTATGCGATAATTTACTCAAAGATCCAACTACAGCAACTCCCGTGTCTTCCTTCGATGATGAGGTAAATATTACGAACAACTTGATTTTAGTTCAGTTTATTTATTTATGTCTTAATTAGGTCAAGACGCACTGGAAAAGGCTGTGGAAAGTGGTGAAGAAACTGCGTGGAATTACAGAAAGCGAAGAATTATTGAAGATACCTTCGGAAAGTTATATTTTTGAAATTCTTTACATGCAAATGATGCTGCAATTGCTCGTAAATCCTCAAGAAATAACTCCACTCATCGAAGAAGTGGAAATGTGTTATGAAAATGCATTTAAAGAAGGATCCGAAGACGAAAATGAACCAAATTGGATTCAAGTTCTCATTGATATAGTATTGAGTTTCGTGTCCAAGCCGGAGCAGAAACCCTTTCAATGCATAGTCGAGAGTGTGATTCACATGCTCGCACCTCGGCTTACTGTAAAAACTGTCAAACAAATTCTAAACGTATGTGGAAATCAAATAATATAATCTTTATTCTATTTTTTAAAAAATTATATTTAAAATTTTATTAGGTGATAAGTCCTCAGGATGATGCGGATATTTTGGTCGATGAGGACGAAGAAGAAGAAAGCGGCGATGAAGCGTCGGAAAATAATGAGAATGAAGCCAGTAGTGAGGAAAGTTCGTCCTCTGAGGAAGAAGATGACAGCCAAGCTGGAAAGGACATTGAAGAAGCTGTTCGGGGAGCATTTAAGGAAGACTCTGGGGAAAGCGATATCGATTTGGATGATGTCGACCAAGCGGAATTAGATAGAAAAGATGAAATTTTTGCTGCATTATTGAGGAGTAAAAAGAAGAACATCCAAGCCGAAAGCAGTCTAAGAAATTTCAAGTTACGGTGTTTGAATTTGCTCAATGTCATCGTCGATGTTTATCCGACTATACCAGTTATTTGTGTAAGACAGACAAACTTTGTTTATGACGACGGTTTCTTTAATGATTTAAATTGATTACAGTCGATGATCGTTCCCATATTGGAGGTGTTGATTGAGTTTGCTTATAAAAATCAGGAATCGCGTGATTTTCACATCAGAGCAGAGAGTCTCTTACGAAGATTAGTGCATCAAAAAGAGGTGATTTCATCAGTTGTTTAATTTTATCACGATTTGATGTTCATTTTAAATGTACTATTATAGTTCGAACCACCGATTGATCCAAGCGAGAAACCAGACTTCTTGGCCATATGGCGACAAATCGTCGAAATGGCAGAAAAAGGTTTGAGTAATTATGAATATTTTTATTATTTATCGTTTCACGTTTATTTTTCCCTCAATTTAGTCAGTAATTTACTTATAACTCGAAATTTGACTGAAGCCATTTCCTTACTAACGTGTTGTATGAAAAAATGGTCACCCGATGAATTGAATTCAGTAAGAATTTCTTTTTATTCTGTAAGATTTTTTTGATTAACTTGAATTTCGTTGCTTACAGATGAACGAATTAGTAGACAACTATAAAAAACTGATGCAAAGATATTTCATGGAAAAAAGTAACAATATTCATCTCTCATTCATCTCCTCGTTTCTCCACAGAAATTTGGTACGTAATTTGACGATTATTGCATTTATGTATTTTAATTAAATGGTTTTTAGGACGTTGCTGGAGATTTTTTGATCGACATAATTGATTATGCGGCTAAGGATGACGTTCGGCTTTTTAAAAAGGTAAGACATTTCTGTCGACGCGTAGAAATTCGTGATTAACATTGAATTATGCCTTCAGACGCAAGGCTTAGGCTTGGTTAATACTATCATAAATCAGCCTGAAGTTTCGAAGAATTGGAAATCCGATAAATGGACTGACGTTTGTTCAAAATTAAACAACTGTGTAAAAACGGTACTGAATGAAATTAATAATATTTATTACGTTATTGATTTAATTTTTTTTAAATATCGTAGTCGATTAACAGCATGGGAACGGACATGAAGCCTACTTTTGCTAGTAATTTATTCAAAGTCTATTCGTCGTTTTACCAACAATATAAAAAAGCCGTGGATGAGGTAATTTTTACTCTTAAGTCATAAACAATCGTTGCGAAGTGATGCGTGTCATTGTCGTTTCATTTACCAGATAGTATGTTCTAAATTTTTATTCCTCAGCCTTTAGGCATAAAATTCGAAGACATCACCGAGGTTATTTTTCAGAAGTTACCAAAAAATGTTAAGAAAATAATCAGGAAACTGCACAGATCGAATTCCTCGTACGTACACTTGCCTTGCATATAATTTAAAAATAAAAAAAAAACATTTTTTTTATCACATTCGAACAGTATCACAGAAATGGTGAAATCAGGCATAAATTCCAAGAAAACTGCGCCTGCAGTAACTACAGTTACTAAGAAGAAGAAGAAGTTGGAAATGGATTTAGGGGAAGATGTGAACCAGTCCCTCCAAAATGACTCACCGAAGAAAAAGAGACGAAGGAAGGTTATAATGCCAGAAAACGTTGATGAGGGTGAAGTATTTTGCGATTTACTCGAACCGATGTGTGTGAAATCCCATCGACCAAAGAAAACGTTGATGATGGAAAATGGGGACGATGACGATGAGTTTGAAATTAACGACTTGATTTCACCTTCGCTGAAGAAACCGACACTTTCAACCAAGGACCGAGGGAGGCCGCCGTCTATTGAGTCAGATTTTGAAGAAATGGAGGTTGTGCCTGATGACTATGAGCACCTGTACGATTTCCCATTACCTGCGGGACAAAGTGATGAGGCACTAAATCAGGACGACGACGATGAAACAATGAGTGAATTAAGCCCGAGAGTCAAAAATAAAATTACGAAAGTAAGGGATGCAGCTAAATGTGGACATGAGTGGGGCGAAGCAAATGAAATTGCCGATGACAATATAATGAAGGCACTCAGATGCAATGTAATAAAAATTCGATAATCCTAAGTTTCATGTGAAATAATATTTTATTTTATTTTTTAGTTGAAACGTACGCGAGAACAGCGACGAAAAAGGAAAATGGACAGTGAGGATCCCATCTCGCTGAGTGACGATGACGAGATTGCGGTTACAAATACAGATGAGATGCACTTAAAGCAAGGACGTTCCACCCGGTCGAAAGTAAAAATGCAGTCCATACAAGAAGAATCGTCACCTTCAAGCTCAAAAGCAATGGGATCCACACCAACTAAACCTCGACCAGTCAGGAAACCCACCACACGGTTGTCTGCACAGAATGGAAACGCTACGTCTCCAGTGACGATGAAAGATATTGTGAAACCTAAGGAAAATGGTCATTTGCCAAAAGGCAAAACTACGCGTTCGAGAACGGCGTCTGAATCGTCATCGGTGATGTCACAAAGTGTTCGACGATCAAGTCGTATTCAAAATAAGAACAAAATGTAATTTACAGTTTTGTGAATGTTAATAAAGCTCTTATTCTTTTTACAACACAATGAATTTTAAATTTGTTCTCGCTGACAGCGACCTCTGATTAGAAATTAAAAGAACTACAAATATTTTCTATAAAAAAAAAAAAATTTGACTGCGCATGGTCGAGAGATGAGTCATATCGTTTTTTCTCGATCCCGCCCCTTACTTCCGGTTTCAAACTTCCGTACCGACCGAATCAAAGCATAAATTGAATCTTAATTATGGCCAAGGACTATGATCATTTATTCAAGCTTTTAATAATTGGCGACAGTGGTATGTCTTTTTTGATCGAAATGTAACCGTTTAAAACTTCTCGTCTTACGAAGCAGCGAAAAATGTACAATCGCGAGCAGTCGCAACTGCTGTCGTTTGAGACGTCTGTTTTTAATTCAAAATTTCATTCAACCCCTTCCAACTTTTTTTTTCAAAAACTTATGTACCCAAAGAAAAAAAAACAACTTAATTATTCTCGTTTTAGGTGTCGGTAAAAGCAGTCTCTTGCTCAGATTTGCGGACAATACATTTTCGGGTGAGTAACGAGTATAGCGAAAAATATTTTTATTTATTTTGATTAATTGACACAAATTATGCGATTTGCAGGGAATTATATAACGACGATTGGAGTAGACTTTAAAATAAGAACCATTGACGTTGACGGAGAAAGAGTGAAACTACAAATTTGGGATACGGCGGGCCAGGAGCGATTTCGCACTATCACATCAACGTAATTCTGATTAGGGTTACGATTACAATTCTCACATTACATACATTTTTTTTTGAACAGATATTATAGAGGCACTCATGGGGTTATCGTCGTTTATGACGTTACTAGCGGCGAGTCATTTGCGAACGTTAAACGATGGCTACATGAAATCGAACAGAATTGCGAAGTCGTCAACAGAATATTGGGTAAGTTCTCCATTCGATGTCAGTAAAATGGAGCGACGGAGCGTAAATTGTGAATTTTATTTCAGTGGGTAATAAAAATGATGATCCCGACCGAAAAGTCGTCCTAACCGAAGATGCGCAGAGGTTTGCTGATCAAATGGGAATCTTGTTATTCGAAACAAGTGCCAAAGAAAATATAAACGTGGAAGAAGTAAAGCAATTTAATAGTCTTACGTCTTGATTTTTAAATTAAATTAAAATTAAATTAAACTTTCAGATGTTTAACGCGATCACTAAACTCGTCTTAAAAACGAAAAAAGACCAAAAAGAGAAGCAGCAACATCGGCATGATGACACAGTTAATTTGGCTAGAACGGAAAAGAAAGGAAAGAGAAGATGTTGTTGATAAGATCAGGTAAAACTACTTTAAAAAAAAAAAAATTTGAACGTTGTTTTTAATTGCGATTTTTTTTATTTTTTTTAAAAAAGAAGGCGAACAAGATTTAAACTCGTGCTGCATCAATCAGCGAGAGCAACAATCCATTTTTTCTATTTTTTGCTTCATCCACGAAGCAAAATAAAAAAAATAATTGAGGACTAGGTCAGTTACTGGAAAGACAAACCACTGTTTACGATGATAAATATCATACGATTAGTTAAACGTCTGTGATTTTGTTATTTTGAATTTAAAAAATATATAAGAAATTTTTCCTGTTGTTTGTAAATACCTTCCATATTCCCACCAAATAATCTGATAAAAAAAATTATATTACCACACAATAATACCAGAAACTTCCTTCCTCCTTGTCCTACAATTCCTCAATTTAATTCGGCAATTTATACCCTAGTGCCATTTGAAAATATTAAATCTGGAAAAGTTTACATTAAAAACTTTTGCCTTTTTTCACGAGGACAAGGTGTGAGTAAAAATTCATTTTCTTATCAAACTGCTCTCCTGTAGATAACATTTATTTTTATTTGTTAATTCGATTATGAAAGACCGGAGGAAAAAATAATTGGAAGTGTAAAAAAAAAAATTGGAAATGTAAAACATTTAATATAAATGGCAAAAATGTTAAAATTGTAGATTTAATTCATGATTTTTTATTTTATTTTTAGTTTACATACAAACTATAATTTGATCCTTTTTGTTTAAGTCACTTATGGACAATACTGTAGGATTTTACATTCCAAATTCTGTACAATTAACGTGGTTTGACCGATTAGTTAGCAGTCCAAAATTTAACAATTTTTTTTTATATTATTTAATGAGCTTGTAGACTCGAAAAAAATTATGTAAATCACATTGTGCGAAGTAAACAACGATTTTACTTAAATTTTATCACTCAAAAAATAAAGCAACATTTTTGTATAATTAACTACATGTTCAATTGTCAGTTCCAGTCTGAATTTTTATTTTTTTACGCCTCTTCCAAGGCAACGGATTCTCCTTGCATTTTAGATTTTTTTGCGGGTCCCTGAAATAAACCACCGGCGATTAAACCGTGTGCAGTGTTGAACAAGTTGATTGGTGATTTTCCATCGGTAATTAAAGTCGATTGAAGTCCCAAAGACTGGAGGAGTTTCATCTGTAAACACGAGTGGTGTGAGATTACACTGAAGGTGAAAAGGTATCGAATTATTACCTCCATTTCAGGACCGGAAGTTGCAATTGCTTTAATAGTGTCAGCCCCGATAGCAGTGACGATTTTCTGGAATTTTTCAACATCGATTCCCGCCATTTCTTTCACTTTGGTTATCTCTAATTCATTTTGATCCTTGACGTACTTTATTTCAGCCTCTCGGGCATTAGACAAGCGTACTAATTCGGCTTCCTAAGAGATGAATCACATTTAAACGGGGAAAAAATAGTAAAATTTTAAATCCGACTTACGGTTTCGATGTTGACAGCTTGTGTCTTCAATTTGGCTTGCTCTAGAGCAGCTTCACCTTCAATTTTAGCAGCTTCGGCACGGGATTGCGCTTCAGCTTTCGCCTTAAAATAACAAATACCGTATTATTAACCACAATGCAAAATCCCGGATATATTAATTGTTACCTGTCCAGAACTTTCGACAGCAGCGCTCGCAGCTTGCAATTCGAGCAATTCCTTTCGGGCTTTTTCGGCCTCGGCTTCATCGGTAATGCGTTGACGTTCTAAACGACCTTTGGCTGCTTGTTCCACTCGTTGTGCTTCGTGACTAAACGTCAAAGGTATATTAATAATCGGTTAATTTTCGTGTAATTAATTTATTACCGAGCTGTTGCTTCCTGGGAATTTGTCGTGATTTCGATCGCAAGTTGCACGGATTTCTGCAGCGAATCCCTAGTTCGTTGATCGACGGGTTCGACACTTTGAATGTCGATGCTCGTCACGACTAAGTTATTCTGCGGAAAGGTGAAACACTTGCGAATTTTTTGGTTCTCATCCACACCAAACACGGATGATCGAATGATTCGTGCCGAGTTCTAGAAGTAAATAATTTGAATTTTAGTTTTTTTTAAAAAATAGGTTTTAAATTAACACTCACTTTGTGAAAATCGTCAAACTGAACGCTTGCAACTGCACCTCTGATGCGTGACGCAATCGCTTTGCATGCATCACCCACGAAATCGGGAACACTGAATAACTTGGCAGATTCGTTTGGTGTCTTGTTACCGCAATCAAAATGCCTAAGTATTAATAAAGAATTTATTTCATTGCCACTCCTAAAACCGCATCGATTAATTCATACCAGTTATAGGCAACTTGAAGTTGAAGCCGTGCGTGATCGGATGTTTCGACGACGATAATATCGGTGCAAAAATCAGGACCCAGCAATAAACACAACGATCGAATCACATTTGGTTTCTTCGGTTTCCCACCAGACAAACTCAACTGAGTGAATTGTTCGTCCGGACCAAGCATCACCAAATCCGGTCCAAAAATAACCCTGAGTAAATAAACATGAACGTAAATAAATATCTTTTCTTACAGATAAAACCACAAACACAAACCTCGCTTTCTTTTCTTTATAGTCGTAAATTTGCATTGCTGCATTGTGAGGAACTCTAAAAGTGACAACTCGAGTTTTTTCCCTTCGAACTGTCGGTCCTGAAGATTTACCCCTTTCACCACGGTCGGCTAAAGGGTCGAAACCCTTTGCAATGAATTCATCGACGCTCGGTGGCAGTTCTTTGGCCCATAATTCTTCGTTTTCAGTCAACATGTACGTTTCTCCACAAATGGCTCGTACCTAAACATCAATTTTAATCGATTTTAACACGTAAAATACGATAATTGATATTTTTTACCTTTCCACTTTTGATATCACGAACGTAAATGCCTTCGTTTTCATCCAAGGGCATGGATGTACGTTTAGTTACGACTTCCACTTCGACCGGTGGAACGTATTCGCAGGGTCCGCGAATTAACCATCTATCTCCTGGTTGTCGTTGAACTTTCTAAGTAAAAAAAAAAATATATTATAGTTTTTATTTTGTCGTTTCGATAGTTTTATTTGAAATTTACTCCTAATTGATCATCGAAAGCTTCTCTGGCTCGGAGTACGAGTCCCTCGTTTTCGCTCAGAACGTACATAGCCTGAATGCCGGATTCCAATTGCTCACCCGGCAACAAGAAAAATGATTTTTCCCCTTTAAGCAATTTCTTTTGACCAAGTTGGGGTTTTCCGTCATCTCCGACCGGGTCAAGAATGACGCAATACTCTCGGTTGGTGAGCGTCGTGATTTTCACTTCATCGATCACCTCTTCGTAAACATTCGGAATGTACGCCTCACTGTCGGACATCTTCACTAACCATTCTTCTCCGTTTTTACGCGCCGCACCAAAATCGTCGGTAAATGTTTTAGTTGCTTTGACGTGCAAGGCAGTCTGAAATTGAACAACATAAATTTACAAAATTACAACTAAATGATTTTTTTTTTAAGTCTTACTTTTTCGGTAAGTATGTAGGCATTGACTATATCGACGACTTCTTCACTGGCACCTGGTAAGTACGCGCCTTCTCGTTTCACGAGCCATTCTTCACCGGTAACTCGTTTCTTTCCATCCCTATCCACAGTTTCCATGCATGCTCTTAGCCTGAGCGCCTGATTTGATCTGATCACGGTAGCTTTGATGGATGCCACAACTTCTTCCTCCACTTTAGGAATGTAAGTACCTAAGAAAAAACATTATTTTTTGTTTTTTTTTATTTCAAAACCAAAAAATTTTTACATGCTCCTTTAAATGAAAAAGAAAGCAACATGGAGGGGGAGGGTGAGTAAAATAAAAAAAATAGAAAAATAAAAAAATAGAAAAATAAAAATAAATAACTCGATTAGCAAATTATCATCAACTCATACCAGGTCCTTCGAACAGGTATTCGTCTCCAGCATGTCGTTTAACGACCCTTTCCTGTTGATCAGCAGCTCGTTTAACTCCCTTGTCTTCAAAATCCCGCAAAGCACGAATTCTTAAGGCAGTGTTTGTAGTGACTATTTGGAGTCGAGTAACGTTTTTGATGATTTCTTCGCCAGGGTAGAGGGGGAATGGGTCCCGTTCCAAACGAACTTCGTGGTCAGCATGGCGCAACTTTGCTTGACCGACCGTGTCGTAGGTAATTGCACCATCTGCTCCACAAATTACAGGGTTTCCAATAATGCAGTAATGTCGTGGTGGAACGATTATCATCTTATCTGGACCAAATATAATTCTAAAAAATAAAGAAAAGATAAAATTCATTATCTATTTTTCAAAATGTTAGGGGTGGAAAAAATTACTTCTCGTTTTCATGTCGAATGTATGTTTTAGGTCCAATTTCCACTCGAGTGACATTTGTTGTTTGGTCCAGGACGTGAATGTAGTAATAAGGTGGGATTCGGATGATGGATTCATCACCACTTAATGGCGGAGGCGATCTCTTGCTTGCCATTGCGTTCACTTGGGTGGAAAGCTTCAAAATACGAGTGTTTGATTAGAGCTTTATCTCTTGACTCGCTTGGGTGCGTATGATTGCACCACGGCTCGAAATATTTTTTATTTCTCAGCCGTGCGCAATCGCTCTCAACATTGAATCATTCCATAAATCGCTATTTTTAAACTTATTATTTTATGTTAATTATTTAAAATTAAAAAATTTAATATACGTTACCTCAATTTATTTTTTCGGCGAAATTTTTTTAGTTGCTTAGTTGTCCGAAAACAGGAAAACTGTAGCTATGGGAACTATATGCGGTTTAATTTTAGAAATATCGATAAAATAGACTAAATGTGGTCTAGGCAGTTGTTTACCTTAAAGTTTGAGTGCCAGATGCCAGCACGAACACGAAGAGGAGGAAGGTAAAAGATAACAACCCCGCCCCTTTTATTACTTCAAAAACACAACCTTTGACCTTGAAATTACGTATTTTAGTTTCACCCGAATTTTTGTCCGATGGTTTTCCCCGACCGCTAGCGACGCCTCGTGAAAGTTATCTTGAACTAATGTAAACACAATTTTTTAATCAAAGTGTGTATTTAGTATATTATCGAAATAAATAATCTGTCGGTTTACAATTCCATAAATTTCCATAATTTCAATACATTTTTATCAAAACTTTCACTTCAAATTTCCTGTATCGCGACTGAAAAATCGACAACCCAAGTGTGAAATCGATTAAGCGATGGCGGCAGTCATCCTTGGATCTTAATTATTGTTTTTATTGCTCTAAATCAATCAAAAGTCATGTTTAATTTTAAAAATTTGCCATTTTCACCTTCTCATTCGCCCGTGCAATTTGATCGACCGTAAGTCTCTTTACATTAACATCACCGTAATAAAAATAAAAATTATTTTGTATTCAGAATGGTCATCCAACAAGCACCGAAAGTTGGAAGCAACGATATTCCAATATCATTTAACTCTGCAGACGACATCAAACACAATTATCAGTGTCAACCTGATGATCTAATATCAGTGAATGACAAATCATGGGAATACGAACCGGTATCTAACGCCAAGATCAATTACAAGGAGGAAATGGAAAACTGGGTATAACATTTTTTAAGTTTATTTTTTCTTAAAATATTTTTATTGTAACAAATAATTTCAGGAAAATACATTTCACATGCGCCCATTTAATTTAAATAATTTCCCTTCTGGACAAGCCACGTACAGAACTTCTCACAGATCGCAATCCGTTGCAATTCACAGGGCAAGGTAAAATTCCATTTAAAAATCCAACGAAAAGAGTTCAAATATTTCTATTTATTTACTTCTAGGATTGGATATGTAGGAAGCACAGCAAAATCCTTAGAAATACTTCGTCAAACCCTTCAGAAAAGCATCAATAAAGAATTCGACGAAATAATTAAGAAATATGTGGAGGTATGCATATGAAGGCAATTAGTTATAAAACGAATTAAAAATTAATCAATAAATTTGTAGAAATTCTTCAAACCTGGTATCGAAAACATCAAGAAAAATAACGGAAGTAACTCAGTGAGCGACGAACACGTCCAGACTGTGTGCCGACAGATGTTAGAAGAAGTATGTCAGTCGTTTACTGATAAAAATTAAATTTATTTGAATGTTTATTTACATTAAAAGGCGAAGAAAATGTACACGACGTCACACACACGCGGAAGTACACCGATCGGCGATTCGGATTCCGAAGTTGGGAGTCAGACTGAATCTCAACTGAAGTTCGGCCGACCTTTTTCAAGGGTAAAAGGTTTTGCTGATAAGAAAGGAAAGGTGAAGAGAGTGTGCCTGAATGATAGGAGAGAGAGCCAGTGATGCGAAGACGCTTCATTTTATTTACACAATTCGTAAAGTTAAATATGTCTTTTCTTTTTATCCCTTTAAGAGTCCGTTGATGAGAAAACGAAAGGATTCTGATACTGATTCAGAAGCGAGTCAAGTTCCAGTTAAAAGAAAGAAAGGACGACCACCATTACATCTTTCTGCTTCCGGTAGATCGACTCCATCGAAGAATAAAAACGAACCAATTAAACGTGAAGGACAAAAGGTAAAAAATAAAATAAAATAAAATAATCATTTGTGTTTTAATTTTTTTTTAAATATAAAAATGTTTTTTTTTAGTGGAATCCTGAACGAATAACCAAAGATCTATTGTTTGTGATGGGCGCAAGAGCAAATAAGTATATAAAATAATAAAAGTAATTATTTTTATTTTTTGATTATTTTTTTAAATTATTCTATTAAATTTTTCCAGAGCTTTGGGATTCGGACAAACGCGGGGTCGTTTGTATATAAAACATCCAGAATTATTCAAATATTGTGGTGATGCAGATGATAAACAGTGGCTGTATGAAAACAATTTGATGCCTGCCACTGGTGGAAAAGCATATATTTTAATTTTAAACGATATTCAAGAGCTGGCCGAATCTGAGGAATACAGGTTTAGTTTAATTTGTAGTCGAGCAATGAAACATTCATAAAATTTATTCTTAATTTAGGACGATGCCAGGGATCATGTTGAACGAATTATCGGGATTTTCCCCGCCGGATTACATGCTCGAAAAAATGCGGATTTACATGAATGCGATGAGAACAGATGTTCCTGGAAGAAAACACAGGGGACGACCGTTTGCATCATTAGAGAACAATACGGATACAGCTAACAGCGATCACGTAATCGATAGATTTATTTTTTTTTAAATAAATATACAAATAATCTGTTTTTATGATTAATTTACAGAAATTTGAAATGAAAAATGAAATGGCGAATGAATTTGCGAGTGCAAGTCCAGCGAGTACTACGAGTGCAGCGAAACGAATAGATTTGGAGGTTATTTTAGCTTTTTAAATTCATTTTTATTACATTAATAATTTTATATTTTCTTATTGTAGTCTTCCGTTCCCGGTTCTCCAGTAGACGATCTTGATTTACGGGATACCGATCCTTCACCGAGCCAAGCGTCTCCTTTCCTCATTCCCATCGGACTCGACGATGTCAGTCCTGCAAATGCCGAAGTTTCTCCATCGACTTCTGAATTAAACGCGGTGTTGGAAACAAACGATGAACCGCCTCTATCTGCACCATTTGATATTCCCGAAAGTCCATAGAAAGCATAAATTCAAGACAATATTTTCATATTTTTATTGTAACTCATTTCGTCGATCCATTTTTCGTTTATTTATATTATTCATAACTGTACGACGTTAAACGTTGGTCACATCACGAATTCCACTTTTTAGCCATTTATAATTCTGATGTTCATCCGACAGTACGGTCGGTTCGTTGTTTACATTGTAATTCAATGTACATACTTTTAAAATCGTAATAAATCGACAAGTGCTCCGCTTTAATCCCGGTGTCTTATGTCGTTTCACGTACCGTATCGCGATTTTCTCACACGACTCACATAATTACAACTCTACATCTTAAGAGTCCAGTGATGTTCCCACTTGCAACATTGCATTAATAAATAATCGATATGATTCATATTTGCCGTAATATAAAAAAATCCGGATGTCCGTTACGACCAACTTCCACATCCGAGGTTGCTTTTGATGGAAGTTGGTAGCAACACAAGACTACCAACTATTTTGTGACCGGAAGAGCGCGTGGAAGAATCAGTCGACCGATGAAATGATCAGTGGCAAATTGTGGTTTTTGTACAGAGCCATGTAAAAAGTAATATATTTTCCTTTAATAAATGCATTTCCTTCCACTTGAGGATAAAAATGAATGTTTTTTGATAAATATCTGTTGTATTACTTCAATATTTCATCCCCATACTGCGCCACCTCAGCTGGCGCACAAAATAAAAGTTGCATTGGTTGCTGCTGCAATCCAGAGGCAAAATGTAGAATTAATTAACTTCGGAATTTGTGGAAAATTATCGCCAGATGGCGAAACGTTTTCTGAGCGGGAATAACGAGTAACATCGAGAGTAACGTCGTAGTCGTATTTCAGTCTGTAAAAGTTAAAGAAGAAAATATTTAATTCAGTATTTCCAAATTCCAATGAGGCGATCTGTAGCTCCCAGTCAATTGAATTCAGCTTGCAAAAGGCCAAGATTTTCAACTCCATTTTCCAACAAACAAGAAACATTGAAACCCAACGCGGATAAACGTAGCACCACAGAGTTACTGCAGTTGATCCAGGGAAATGTCGAAGAACCAGAAAACGATGAAAATAATTTTACCAAGCAATTATCCTGTAATAACGAAAGCGCATTGAAGGTACCAACAGAAAGCGCAAAAGTTGTTTCAAACTCGACGACCACAGCCCAACAAACATCCATCAATCGATTACCGATACAAAATGATGTTTCCATGCAAGAACCACAAGAACAAGACGGAAATCGATATTTCAGCGTCGTATGGTGTAAATTATCTAAGAAAAAACATAAAAATTGGGAGGGCGATGGTAAGCAATAAACGATGCAATTTACATTTTTTCCCTTAAAATTAATAAAATGTTTCAGCTATTTTAATCGTCAAAGGAAGAACTGCCACACTCAAAGATATGGAAGGAAAACAGTAAAAATATTTACAGATTTTATTTTTTTTAAATTAGATCAGAATAAATTGATATTTCTAGAATCGGTCAAGGATCTGGGTACAAGATGAAAGATCTGGAAAATTTGGATGACGGAAGCACTCTAGTAGTTGGTGGCAAGGAAATCGAGGTAATTCCTAATAACATAAGAAAAATGAGACTTAATCAATTATTAACGAACATTTTTTTAAAAATAGATCATGAACGCAATAAAACAATCGGAATTTACGAGTGGATCGTGTTTCATGAACAATTCCGAACCCATACCCGTTCCTGGTACTAATTTTCAACCTTAATAAACACATCTCATCGCTTTTTTTCTTTTTAATCATTTCCTTGCAAGCACTCAATAAAAATCGACCAAAGAATAACTTAGTAATCATCAAGAAACCCTTATACGATGCTTCGAGTCCAAATGCCCTAGTTCTCACACCACCAAATCAAAATCATCAGGTAAAATTTCAATTTTAGAACCGAATATTCATTTATTATTAAAAAAATCGATTTCCTTTCATTAGTGGTTAAATAACACCAAAAAACTGCCGTTGACCGACGTCGTCGTCGATCCCCATCTCACTTTACACATGCGTGCACATCAGAAAGAAGGAGTTTTATTTTTATACGAATGTATCATGGGAATGCGAGGATACAACGGATCAGGAGCCATTCTTGCGTAGGAATTTTCGTTCATAAAATAATAAAAATAGTAATATCAAAATAATATTTTAGAGATGAAATGGGATTAGGAAAGACGCTTCAATGCATCGCTCTTGTATGGACGTTACTCAAACAAGGACCTTACGGTGGACAACCGATTTTGAAAAGAATACTCATAGTTACTCCTAGCAGTCTCGTACAAGTATGAAATAAATTTTAATTTTTAATTTTATTTATTTTATTTTATTAAGAAAAAACTAATTTTTGAAAATTTTGTTTAGAATTGGGTGAAGGAGTTTAATAAATGGCTCGGAAAAGGAAGAATATTTATATACGCGGTCGACACGAAGCATTCCGCGAAAGATTTCTCCAAGACTCCGTGTTGCCCAGTGATGATCATCTCCTACGAGATGTTGATGCGGTCTTGCGACGTCGTGGAAACCATGAATTTTGATCTCATCGTGTGCGATGAAGGCCATCGACTGAAAAATACATCCGTCAAAACAACTTCGGTTTGGTTAATCTGGTCATTACCTTGTGTTATTTTGGTCAAACTGAAGTGTGTTTATTTTTGTAGTCGATAACACGTCTGCCTATCAAGAAACGGATTTTATTGACCGGAACTCCGGTGCAAAATGATTTGCAGGAATTTTTCGCTTTGGTCGAATTTTGCAATCCTGGAATTTTGGGATCCAGTTCATCTTTTCATAGGATTTACGAAGGTCCCATTAACTTATCGCGACAACCGAATGCGTCGCAGGAAGATAGGGAAATAGGAGAAAATCGAGCTGCGGAATTAATGCGGTTGACTGCTTTGTTTACTTTACGTAGAACTCAAGATGTTATCAACAAATTTCTACCTCCTAAAGGTCCCTTTCATTTCTTTTTAAATTTATTTATTTTATTTTATTTTATATATAATTTAAAAAAAATTTTTTTTTTAAATTTTCAGTTGAAAATGTGATATTTTGTAAGGCAACTGCTTTGCAAGCGTCGTTGATAAAAGTTGTTTTAAATTCGACTTTGATGAGAAATTGTCTGCAAAGTTCGGAACATACCTCGCATCCGTTCATCTGCATCTCGGCATTGAAGAAAATTTGTAATCATCCTTCGTTGTTTTTTAAAAAGAATGAGAAACAGATGAGCAAAGAGGGCCCCAAACACAAAGTAAGAAGTTAATCGAACAGAAATACGAGTGGTTTTATTAATTCTTCTTTTATTTTCTTTTTATTTTTTTTATTTTATAGGAGGATTTATACAACGAGTTATCGAGCCACTTCCCTGCACGTTTGCAAAACGATACTTTCAACGAGGAACTTTCGGGGAAAATGAATGTTTTGGATCGAATTTTATCTCATTCGCATCAAAATAATTGCAATGAGAGATTCGTTTTAGTTTCCTGTTATACCAAAACATTGGATCTGTTTCAACAACTTTGCCATAAAAATAATTATTTATATTTACGTCTCGATGGCTCCACCCCAACAAATCAAAGACAGGGCATCGTAGACTCATTTAATCAAACAACTTCATATTGTAAGTGAAAAGAAAAAAAATTGGAAAAACCAATTTCTCAACTAACAACATTTTTTTCTAGTTGTTTTTTTGCTAAGTTCCAAAGCGGGTGGAGTTGGTTTTAATTTAATCGGAGCTTCGAGAATAATTCTTTTCGACATCGATTGGAACCCGGCGAATGATTTACAAGCAATGGCAAGGGTGTGGCGTGACGGGCAAAAGAAAACTGTCCACATTTATAGATTTTTAACAACAGTAATAAATAATTTGTTATTTATTTCGTATATTTTCTAAACTTGTTTTTATTTGGAATTTCAGGGAACGATCGAAGAAAAGATTTTTCAACGACAAGTGTCAAAACAGAATTTAAGTGATGCTGTTATGGAACAAGTAAACACCTCGAAAATCGAATTTTCCACAGAGGAACTTCGAGATTTGTTTACGTTCCACGAAAACACAAATAGCATAACACATGATAGACTAGACTGCACGTGCGTAGAAGGCACTTTACTAAATCAAGATGATAATCTCGATTCAGCAGAAAGATCTTGTCAACTGAGGCCAAACAAGCCAAGGAAACTTAATTCGGTATTTTGACCTTTATTAAAACAACAACAGAACAGATTCTAGAAATAATTTTTTTTCATAGAATTTGAATATGAACCAATTACTACAATGGCATCATTTTGTCCATCCCATTTGCCACAGTCAAATAGATGTAAGTATTCGAGTCAAAAGTTAAATTTGTAGTATTAAAAATTTTAATTTTCAGGATAAACATTTGGAATCGGCGTCGGATCACATATCATTCGTATTCCAAACAAAAACAAACGAAAATCGTCCATTAACATGAACTTTAATGCAATTAACGTGAGTAATTACATCTGATATGGTTTTACTTCACCAATCATCTCAAATATCCAGCAAAGTTAGCGTTTTTCAAACTATTATCCACATTACCAAGTTGCAAAACTCAAATTCCCATTGGTGTAATCACATTAAACGAGTTTAAACATTTGTAAGTCTTATTTAACAAAAATATTTGCCAGAAAAAAAAAATATCTCATTAATTTCAACTTTTATACATACTTTCGTCAACAAATTCTGAAAACTTTTATCTTTGATTGACATTATTATATTTACATAGTTACACAATGAAATATGAAATGAAATTTTTCTCAAAAAAATTAACTCGACTAGCATATTTAACAGAAAACAAGCAAAAAAACTATACAAACAATTTTGTAAATTTACACCAGGAATGAAATAATAAGGCATTTTAATTCTCGTGGAATTTTAAAGGCACAATGGAATGTTTTTAAATCAAATCCTAATTGGTTTTCAACGTGCGATTACTAAATCATCGAATTTTTCAATAATCCAAAAGCACTAAAAATATGATAAACCAACATAACACCTGAATAAAATACGCCTCACGACTAAATAACATCAAAACTAAAGAAAAAAAAATGGATTCTTTTAAATATCGTTAGTAAAGATGATGGCGGAGTTGTTTTCAACTGAATTTCCCATTCGCTTTTCCATTCATTGATTTTTCGAGTTGTTTTTGCTCGCTTAAAAGCCGCCTCTGCATTAGTTGTCGTTGATGTTCACGTTCCATGTCGTACTCACTCACCCCTATCCTCAATGACTGAAAACAAAACATCATTAATACGATTAAAAAAAATTTAAATGCATTAAAACTCACCTCCGATATGAGAAAGTCATGTTGCATGATTTCGGGAGGAGGATTCCTCAACACTTCTAAAGTTTCGTATAAAGTAGGACACTCTTTCAAGCGCTCGGATTTTCCTAGTGAGTATTTAAGAATAACTAACGCGATCCTGAACATTACTTTAACTCCTTAAAGGCGCATCCGGGAAAAGATTGATAAAAAAAAAAAAGAAAACCACATTAACGCAAGGTCATGAATCTATTTTCGGTATATAAATACAACCTTCGCAAAAGAAAACATCCAAAGCTCGTAAGACGGAAGACCAAGGCAACGTTCGTGTAAAAATACACAAAAACCATTCGGTCATGTAAAGAATCGGCTCGACCTTTTGTTTTTTCTAAATAAAAAATTGCAAAATTATGATATTTAATTAAATTACGTCATCTTTAAAACCAAATCGTAAAATCGACATACCAGATGTTTATAAACCATGGGAGAAACTTTTTTTAGTAACCCGTTAAGAATTGCACCGTCCAATTGAATGGCTTCCTAAAAAATTCAAAATTTTAATTCCCATTTCTATTTGCAGGAGAAATCAATCTCACCAAGCCCTGACTGTAATAACCAGGTAAATATTTCTCGCAAATCGCAACTAAACACCAAAAAGCTTGTTCGGCGGGCATGTGCATCAACAAAATGGCAGCTATGGGTGCCTGAGCTTGACAATATCCGTCGATGGGATTTAAAACGGAATATGCCTTCAAAATTCGAAATAAATCTTCTTGTCTAAAGTTAAAAAAAAAAAATAATAATAATTTTTAGATTAACCGGTTTCATTTTTATTTTTTTCTCCTTATTTTCAACACACCCGTGTCCTTGGCTGCTCATAAACATTTCGTGAAACGGGAACTGTCTGTGTAAATCTTTCTGTATGTCTTCGATCCATTTGGGTTCACCCGGTTGCATCTCTAGTTCCTCAAATTTGTGTTTATTTTGATCCATCAAAAATTTCCCGCCGCATAAATACTGCCACGCTCTCGCCCTAACAGCGGGTGGAATTCCTTTCCTACATCTGTCTCTAACCTGCAAAAAAAAAAAATTCACTTTTAAAAATAACAAAAAACCAGATAACAAATAAATAAATAAAAGATAAGTTATATTTACCTTACGGTATTTTTTCGTCATATATTTATCCCAATTTTCCAGCATGAGTAACCACTTGAGCTCCCTCTTACGCAAAACTTCCACAGATAACTCCTGCGCCCTGTAAAAATAAAAAATCTTAAAGTTTTAATGAGGTCAGTTCTCCATCCATAGCAGAAAAATTGGCCTTTTTTATTTTTATTATTTTCAAGACACATTACCATAATCACTCGACTTTTATTCGACAATTGCTGTGCTTAATGATTTGAATACCAAAAAGCCAAAGTTTTGTCTTTTATTCAACCCCAGACTTCCTTATATTACATGTAACCTTAAAACCCGTCAAATGAAGCAGAAAGTTGAGATTTCAAGACAGAAAGAATGTAGCGGGTCAAAACCTGTTTACGGCAATAAATTAAAACGTAAAATAGCCCTGAGATACATTAATTACGTGAAATCAATACCAAAAACTCATTTTTAACATAAAACATTATGTAACCTCGAGTTTATTACAAAATAACCACCAACCAGCCCCAGACCTACTTTCCTTCGTCTTTTTTACTCTTTTTAATATAAATTAATTAAATTAAATCAGTTAAAGGATGATTTCCTCTCAGACTGATAGTCGCGGTTCATTAACTTAACGTGTTAATTTCCGCATTTTTTTTCTTCTTTTTAATTTCTTAACTTAAATTCCTTTTTTTTATAATTAAAAATGAAATTGGCTCAGTTAAAACCCTAATGCGCTACAATAATCATTTCAATCCAAGGTTCACGTTAAAAGTGGGTGTGGGTGGATAATGATGCATAAAATCCGTCACTGGAGACCATTTTCATCTAATCTAGATAATTTTCTTTTTTTTTCGTTTTGAAATTTTATTTACTTTAATCATACGATACTCACATATCTCTTTCGGTATATTGAGAACCACCTGTGAAACCATAGCGATCTGTGGCACGTTCCGATATAACTGACCCATTGAAAATTCCGCTCGTGCTACTGGCTATCGTGTCCACGTCGCTGTCTCCGTCGTCCATCGACCCATCTGCGATCGAACTGGCCATTTTTCGACGATGTTGTCAGAAATATGTGAGGTGTTCAGCTGCCATCGTCCGCTTCGTTGGTTGTTGTTGATTCGGGTTTGTTTTTTTTTTCCGTTCGTCGGCGTTTCGTGATAATCGCACTTAGATCGAATGACAACTCATAGTATGGCACTGAAAAAACGATTAAAGTAATACACACGTCGTTTTCATTAATCCTCTTATGGTATCCACTCGCGTAGATTTGAGAAACAAGAAATTACGAGCTACAGAAACATTACCGGAATGAAGCGAGTTTGATAAGACGCTTATTGCGCATGTCACGTCAATCATTAACCGGAAAGGCGTGTCGTGTGGTTATGTTTTTCGTATGAATTAAAATGGCGGAATGATTACAAGGTGTTTATGAGAAGGATAGAGCGTTGGTGGCAGTGATAAGATCGATAGACAAATAAATATTTACCTATATTGAGAGAAAAGAATCTATCTTTTCGGTTTCGATGAGTTTTTTTTTTTTGAGACTGTGATTTAACCGGGAGGTGGCGCCATCTATCGGTATAAAATAAAAGTTTGAAAGAGTGAATGTAATGTAAAATAATAAAATATATTTATTAAAGCATAATATTTAGATTACACACGGTATTTAAAAAATAAGAAAACGATTTTCATCCAAAACCCGACAAAACTATCAATTTATCAGAATTAATGCCTCATCACACTGTATACATGCGTAGAATACATGCTCGTGCTGAAGAAAACAGAGTCCCTCTTAGACATGCCTCCCACTAAACATTGTTACGGTATTGCTGGAATATTCCAGAATTAAAATCTCAGTTAAACCTAATGTACAAATAAAATACAATCCGTTTAAACAATAGCAAACAACTGCAGTTGCTACCGTCAAGTCTCGTTCCGTTGCGCGGTAATAGCAGAAACGTGTGTTCATCCGCAGCAAAGACGTCAAGTCAATGCAAGGGGGTCCTAAACCGGACCTTGTGCTGGAAAATACTTGTTTTCAAGAAACGGTTAGATTCGGGAGTGAAATTACATCAATTTTTTTGTTAGATGGTAATTAGCTCGTAAAGAACGTGGAAAAAGTGATGAGAACCTGATCAACAAGCGTTAAAATTGATAACTTAGTGGTATTTTTGTGGGGTCAACACATTGCTTCACCTGCGCTATCGGTCGAACGAAAACTCCATCATCATGAATAGCAGCAACACTAAAAGGAAAAAAACTAACGCAAATAGGTGGGTTATTCTGCATCGTGTTTATTACACGTTCTAACAGCATTCGAATCGTGTTCGATGCGACTTTGCACTCAATGGTTTGTTTATATTCGAAAAGTCGGTCATGAAACATGGCTGCCATGGTTAGGCTTAAGTACATGGTATTTAATCTTGACATTTAGTTATTCGTTAACAAAGAATAATCATAAAAAAAGGCATTTATGATCAGCTAATTTGGGATTCTTTGATGAATAGATTGGGCTAGGTATTAAAGGTTTAAAATCGGGTGGATTTAGGCAGTCGAAAGTTCCAATTTTTGTGGTTTTGGTTGTTGGAATGGAATACAAATTGGAATTTTTTTTTTTTTTTACGTTTTATATTTTTTACCCTTTACAGACCAATGAATAGAGCTAAACAAGTGGAAAAACCTGCGG